>AWOL01S0348094.1:0-10420 GCA_000715115.1 Nicotiana otophora | reverse complement strand
TAGTTGTTGAACAACATCATTCCTAACGTATGTGAGATATCAATATGGTAGGTTTAAAGGCGAGATTAGAGATAACGAAACCTTGGTGCGATCGTAATGAGCGGTGAATTAGTGCCAACTAGTGTAGTTCGAGAGAATACATCTAGTAAATTGTGGTAGTTGCTCGAGAGAGAATACAACAACCAAAGTACTCACGATCGGTAGATAATAATTAGGCGAAATTCTAGAAGACATAGCGGGAATGATTCCGACAATTAAAAAAATCATAACTCTAGAACTCCTTAATCTTGTCTCCAACCCTTACTATCTTTAGTTGTTAATTCACTTCTTTAATTTGTTAGTTAATTAGATAGACATAAGAATCTTAATATTTATAAGTTAGGAATTGTTCGAGCTTGTCCTCTTAGTGATAATAAACAGTTGTAGTTAAACCTTAGTTCTCTGTGGGATTTGACTCCGGACTCTTAAACCGTATTATATTTGCAGTGACTGCTTATCCTTTTTAGGACTAGAGTTGGGCGTGATCAAATTTTGACACCGTTGCCGGGGAACTAACGGTGTAGTTATAGGTATACATATTTCTAGGTTTCAAGTTTAAACTTTTATTTTGTTTTCAAGTATTTGAATTTTTGTTTTGCTTGTTGATTAGAGAAACATGATATCTTGGAATTATGGAAGTTTCAGTGTTGGTAATTCTATTTTTGATCTTCCTTATTCTTCCCTCAACTCCTTATAATGATGGTTCTACTTTTTCTCGTGAAGTTAATCGGAACAAAGAACCCGGGAATGCTGACCTGAAGGAGATCATAGATATGTTTAAGTCCCTTGTGGAACAATATGATGAGAAACCACTGCAGATACAAAGCCAAGAGGCTACTATTCAAAATTTGGAGGCTCAAGCGAGTCAACTAGTTGAACATTGCAAAGCACAACAAGCTGACATTGTGGATAGTAGCCAAGAAAATGATGAATTAGAGGCAGAAATTGCCATTATAATGGAGGATTTGAGAGTAGAATACGACTAAACTAACCAACTAGAATTTAATAATATCGATATTGAAGAAGTAGTGCTGAAGTCAACTGAGGACCTTACATATACAATTTTAATTGATTCTAGTTTATGGCAAGAAGAGGAGGTCGATAACAAGTTGAATTTTCAGTTTGAGCGCATTGGTCCTCACTCCAAGCATTTTTCGACATTGTGTTCGGAAGGAAAGATGAAAATTAATTTGTATGAGCCAATGCAAGAGTCAAAGGAAGAGGTAGATGAGCCCTATATTCTGAAATTTTCAAGGCCGTCTAGGCAAAGTGACACTCCTCGGTTGAAAGCTAAAAAGTGCATAAAGAATCATTTAATTTTTAGCTCGCAACAATTTATATCGCCCCAGGAGCATAATTATAAGCTTGAAGCAAAACTTGGGGCTGAATTCATAAGCTCGAGGTGAAGGAAAAAAGTGATTCGCGTCGTGCCACGATGTTAAATCAAGTGCTTGTTGGGAGGCAACCCAACTTTACTGTTTTTTTTTTTTTTTTTTTTTTTTTAATTTTTTAATTGTATTATTTTTGTAGTGTTACTTTTTATTTCTCTTGGACCATGGGAAGCAAGGCTATTGGAAGAAACCAAAGGTAAGTGAGACGGTTAGAACTAAGTGTGGGGTGCCCGCACAAATAACCAAGTCTGGGAAAAGTCTGAGTACCCGAGGAGCTGCTAATGCTTCGGCCTTTAGCCTACCAGGGAGTTTTTTTTACCCTCTTGTATTTATGGGTATGCATTGGGGATAATGCATAATTTTAAGTATGGGGTGAAGAGACTATTTGAGTGATTTTCTATGCTATTTTAGTTGTATTATTTTATGTGTGTTGAAAAAAAATAAAAAAAATAAAAAATTTAGGTAGAAATAATCCCTCCTGGTTTTTCTTATGGCCACAGTTCTTTTCCAAGGGATGACTCTTTGAACCGGGTAGTAGTTTGTTTAGGTAGAATTTTCATAAGTTTTGGACTTTTTCCGACGATGGACTTCCTAGACACTTTTCTTGAGGGATTAAAGTCCAGAGAAAAATACAAAAAAAAATTCTTTTTTTTCTTTTGAACTGATAATGGAATGGGCAAGAACTTGAATATCTATATTTTTTGACATGTTTTATATCGGGGCTTAGGTCCGGGGCATTTGAACTAAGTACTTTCTTCATGGTGTTTGTAATTACATGCCTTGAAAATATGTGTGGCTTTCTTTTGACACCGAAGCTCATTTTTTGACTCTTGTGATTAATTCTTGAGTGCTGAAATTTTATGATGACTGTGCTAGTTCTTTAACTCTAGAGTTGGGTTCGAGCCGTCCTGAGTAAGTCATGTGCATTGTGTGGGGTCAGATTTTGGTGTACTCTGTGCCATCCTTGTTAGTCTAGAACTTTCCCCGTATGTGAGTCAACGCGAAATGATTAAGTCTTGTAAGTTTGGAAAGTGATATAGGCTTTCTTTGATTGGCCATTTAGCCTATTTGCCTACCAGTGATAATATTATCCGTAGTCAACCCTTTTGAATATGTAGACCTTTTCTTTGGCAACCACATTACAAGCCGAATCCCTTGCGTTCTTAATCAAATCTTGTTGAACCTTTACCTCTGAAAGCACTTAATTAGCTAGAAGAGTAAAGAAAGAGTTTGGGCAGCTTTTGAGTGGAACCATAGAAAGGCCGATAAGGTGCACCTGTGTATAAAAAAAAGTACTAGCCAAAAATATCAAATTAAGGAGAGTGAAAAAAAAGAAAGAATAACACCTCCTATATCTTTGTCTGGGCTAGTAAGCATCTATATGTGGATGTGTTTAATGAAGAAGGGCCTAAATGTGTATGGTTTCATGGCAAGACATTGAAGTGGTCATGACAAGAAGGTGTTTGAAAGTGAAGTGTAGTATATTAAATTGCTTAGGAGGGTTAGTCACTATTTTNGTACCCGAGGAGCTGCTAATGCTTCGGCCTTTGGCCTACCAGGGAGTTTCTTTTACCTTCTTGTATTTATGGGTATGTATTGGGGACAATGCATAATCTTAAGTATGGGGTGAAGAGACTATTTGAGTGATTTTCTATGCTATTTTAGTTGTATTATTTTATGTGTGTTGAAAAAAATAAACAAAATAAAAAATTTAGGTAGAAATAATCCCTCCTAGTTTTTCTTATGGCCACAGTTCTTTTCCAAGGGATGACTCTTTGAACCGGGTAGTAGTTTGTTTAGGTAGAATTTTCATAAGTTTTGGACTTTTTCCGACGATGGACTTCCTAGACACTTTTCTTGAGGGATTAAAGTCCAGAGAAAAATACAAAAAAAAATTCTTTTTTTTCTTTTGAACTGATAATGGAATGGGCAAGAACTTGAATATCTATATTTTTTGACATGTTTTATATCGGGGCTTAGGTCCGGGGCATTTGAACTAAGTACTTTCTTCATGGTGTTTGTAATTACATGCCTTGAAAATATGTGTGGCTTTCTTTTGACACCGAGGCTCATTTTTTGACTCTTGTGATTAATTCTTGAGTGCTGAAATTTTATGATGACTGTGCTAGTTCTTTAACTCTAGAGTTGGGTTCGAGCCGTCCTGAGTGAGTCATGTGCATTGTGTGGGGTCAGATTTTGGTGTACTCTGTGCCATCCTTGTTAGTCTAGAACTTTCCCCGTATGTGAGTCAACGCGAAATGATTAAGTCTTGTAAGTTTGGAAAGTGATATAGGCTTTCTTTGATTGGCCATTTAGCCTATTTGCCTACCAGTGATAATATTATCCGTAGTCAACCCTTTTGAATATGTAGACCTTTTCTTTGGCAACCACATTACAAGCCGAATCCCTTGCGTTCTTAATCAAATCTTGTTGAACCTTTATCTCTGAAAGCACTTAATTAGCTAGAAGAGTAAAGAAAGAGTTTGGGTAGCTTTTGAGTGGAACCATAGAAAGGCCGATAAGGTGCACCTGTGTATAAAAAAACGTACTAGCCAAAAATACCAAATTAAGGAGAGTGAAAAAAAAGAAAGAATAACACCTCCTATATCTTTGTCTGGGCTAGTAAGCATCTATATGTGGATGTGTTTAATGAAGAAGGGCCTAAATGTGTATGGTTTCATGGCAAGACATTGAAGTGGTCATGACAAGAAGGTGTTTGAAAGTAAAGTGTAGTATATTAAAGTGCTTAGGAGGGTTAGTCACTATTTGTTTAAATATATCCTACCCTTCCCTTAGCCTACATTATAACATATAAAGTCCTACTTGATCCTAGACCTTGCGAGCTTAAATTAGTAGATACTTACAATACAGACAAGCCTATGGTACTAACTTGGGTGACATAAGAGTTTCTTTGTGAGAGTGAGCAGATTATTTCTATATTTGAGTCCTTAGAATATACTTGAACTTATATTGAGCCTGTGAACTACTTTCTCTGTGGTTTGTTGGTGAGGGCACATGATTTGCAAAGGATTGGTAGAGACCTTGATTTTTTGAGTTGGCACAAGGAGCGAGGCATAGTGTGGAATGCATTAGAGTCAAGTTGTGAGGCGAGAATGTTAGAAAGAGTCACATAAATATTTTAAATAATATTGGCATGAGTTTAAAACTTGAGAAAAGGTATGAAGAGTGCATATTCTGGGTTCTAAGTGTTGACATAAACTATTGTCGTTGGTATGATGCTTGAGTATGTTTTAAATTCTGTTTCTTGACTATGTGCTTAATTTTAAGTCGCTCGAGGACGAGCAAGAGTTTAAGTGTGGGGTGGTGATAAAGGGTGAAAAATGCATGTTTTGAGTGTGTTTGTGTGTTATTTCTTGTGTGAGTTGCGAGAGTTCACATCGCATCTGAAGTGAAAATATGCTCATTATGTATTTCTTATATGTAGGAACAAACTTATGCGGAAAGGGATCAAATAGGAGAAAAATTGATGAAACAAGAGTTGACCAGAAAAGTTTCAAACAACGAAGCGAGGTTCACTTCGCTAGACCGGGACCGAAGCAGAAGAAATCAGAAAAGTCCCGGACAGCGAAGCGAGGTTCACTTCGGCACACCAGGACCGGAGCAGAAGAAACCAACTTCTCCAATTCGAAATAGAAGAAGAAAAATTCGCCCTATACAAACCCTTGTCATGCCCCCTTTTCTATTGAAAGCGGGTTTCGACATGTGACAACTCTTTTAAATGGGTATTAAAAGAGGAGAATCGCCACCTAACGATTTTTAAGGTGCGTTAGGGCACCTATTTGCAAATAACACTGTTTTAACTAGTCAATGTCACCAAAGATCGGGTAAGGGCTCAAATTACCTTAAAGAGAAGGTGTTAGGCACTCTTCGAGGTCCACAACTGTGGGTCCCAGCCGAAGTTTATGCTATGTGGAATTATTGAATTATAACTGTCCTATGTGATCACATAAGCGAGGGAAGGCAAGGAATTCAAAGGTTCTATTATAAACAAGTGTATAAGACAACAATTACACTATATAGATAATTAGTACAAGTCTTTAGGGGTTACAAGGTACAACTTAATTATTCTAAAATCAACGACAAAGTACAAAAAATTAACATATAAAGGAGGGGGGTCCTAAGTTTTTTAGCCTAAAGGATCACCCCGTGCAACATAAATAATACTTCGCAACTCCCTTAGGGTAGGGGTTGCTCATATTATTCAGTGGGCACAGACTATCATCTCCTGCTACCCAATTACTATGTTAAAGTTGTTTACCTGAAGCATTTTAATTCAGTTCTAAACTGTGTCTTATGCGCGCACTACCCGTCCTATGCCTATGGTCCAGGAGGCTTTGGACCTACTATTTGGGTGGTTCTAGACTTCACTTAGGGTGCTCAAAATGATAAAACTAGGCACACATTCAAAACATATAGGACTTCACATAAGGACAATAAAGGGCTCAAGTTAGCCTCCATATCTAAATAATGAATGCACGCAGGCAGATTAGGCAGTAGACAGTTTCAGACGCATTAAAGTCGTTATGTCCTATAGGCATGGTTTCTATATGATTCTGATTTCCAGCCTTGTACGGGAAGTACTGCAGATTTAGACTAATAAATTTGCAGATTATAGGTTTCACAAACCCTATAGGCATGATCTCTAGATGATTTGCACAACGAGGCAGTGAAACAGTTCGAGAATTCAGAATTACCAACGCTGATTTTATAGACAGGCCTTCTAGGCAAGTGAGAGTATCCTATAGGTAGGATTTCTAACAGTTGACAATTGAACTTGACTTTATAATACTTTATCCCTATAGGCCAAACATACGAGGCCCAAACGATACCAGTAATTAAGCTAATGGATGCCAAATTCAGCCATACCGGTAACAAAACTACTCATGGAATAACTTAAACACTTAGTATTTATAACTGAAAAGCTACAGTTTCAGCCAATAGACAGGGCCATTCTAAGTTGAAAGGCATCAAAGACATGTACATGCAAGTAGTTCCAGAAAACAAGATTCACAGTGACAAGATAAGATATTCATAAACTACCAAACAATTGCAATTAGTGTTTCAAAACAGAACCAACTCAAAGAACTTCAGATGACAGCCTAACAGAATTCATAAATAAGAAGAAGGTGGAGTACAACCGTCATATAAGGATTTTAACACGAGAGCCTTGCATAATAATCATACTAGTAGTCTGTAACTAACATGATCAAGTGAAATAACAGTTTTCACATGGAAGTTTCTAGCATGAGAGCCTAGTGCAAGTATTATCACAAATAGTATAAAAAACATGCTCGTGAATGTGGTATGTAACAATTCACTTAACTGGGCATGGGGAATTTTAACATTATCAGTCATAACACAAAGGTTTAAATAGCATCAGAACTCATAATAAACAAGAATATATCAAATCCAGGTTAACAGGACTGACATGTACTAGGGCTTGACCACATATAGGAGAAGAGGCTAGATATTCAATTTCATCTTAGAATTCTTAGGCAGTATTAAAGAACACAAGATTAAACAAAGCAGGGAACATGCATTATAGTTACAAGTAGCAGGGAAAGCATGTTTGGCTAATAACATGATCAGGAATTAACCATAGGAAAGTATTACGTTACACATGAATGACTCAACATGAATTAGAACACATTCTGGGCATGAATTGGTTTATCACAAAAATCCAGAATAAGACAGAGAGATAAACTCAGGACAAGCAACAGATTTAAGCATACAAACACACTAGGGTAAACATGCTTAAGAAAGCCAGAATCAGGGCTAGAATTTAGGCAAGTTCAGATGCTGAAAAAAGTATAGAGCCACAAGAATAACTTCAGAGCAAACAAGGGTGCAAATAGAGATGACATAGTAGCATATTGATTCACAAAGGTTTTGGTGACATAGATATACAAAGCATGACCGCAAACGGAAAAGAATGAAATTGCGAGGGCCAAAGGTACTTACCAGTTACAGATTAACGAACAAGTAAACAAGAAGAATAATTTTAGCAGTGCTTCAATAGTCAATAGCAAAAGAGAGCAGCATAACTCCAAAATTCTCAGCGTGTCAGAGTTCTCAAGAGTCTCAGATGAACCCCGAACAGTGCTCACACTGAGAGAGGTTAAACAATCTAATTCTGGTGGCCTTGGCTTTCAGCCAGCCAGAATCAAAGTCTTAGAATAATAGAGAATGAGAGAATAGTAGTACTACCAATAATCAAGTGATAGTCCTAAGAAATCAACCTTTTTTCCGTGTATATGGACGAGATATTGCCCAGATCGTAAAGATTGAAGTTGAACGGGCCCGATTATGAGAGGTGGTACTTGCCTAGTTTAGGCAAGTACTAAGTAACAGCATTGTTGTGTAGGTACTGATGCATAATACAAATAAGGAAAATGAATCATAGAGAGATTCCATTGTCTAGCCGGAATGGAAGGATGATTAAAGATGAGGCGGCGAGGGTTTAGCATGAGAGTGGAGAGATAAGAGAATACAANGAGAGCAGCATAACTCCAAAATTCTCAGCGTGTCAGAGTTCTCAAGAGTCTCAGATGAACCCCGAGCAGTGCTCACACTGAGAGAGGTTAAACAATCTAATTCTGGTGGCCTTGGCTTTCAGCCAGCCAGAATCAAAGTCTTAGAATAATAGAGAATGAGTGAGAGTGAGAGAATAGTAGTACTACCAATAGTCAAGTGATAGTCCTAATAAATCAACCTCTTTTTCGTGTATATGGACGAGATATTGCCCAGATCGTAAAGATTGAAGTTGAACGGGCCCGATTATGAGAGGTGGTACTTGCAAAGTTTAGGCAAGTACTAAGTAACACCATTGTTGTGTAGGTACTGATGCATAATACAAATAAGGAAAATGAATCATAGAGAGATTCCATTGTCTAGCCGGAATGGAAGGATGATTAAAGATGAGGCGGTGAGGGTTTAGCGTGAGAGTGGAGAGATGAGAGAATACAGAGGCGGTTGGGTGGGGAATATAGTCTCTAGGGTTTGGGGTGAGGGTCATAAAGAGAAGGGCTGGTTTATTGTGGGTCGTTGATCTTAAGAGATCAATGGCCAGGATTAAAAAAAGTCAGGGCGGGTCGAGAAAACGGGTTCCGACCGGGTTAAGTCAATGGGGTTGTTTGGTTTTGACTGCTGAAGAGTAAAATGAGGTGGGTTAAGTGTTTGAGGCTTCCGAAAATTAGCCCTATATTGGGCTATAAGTTAATTAGACAAAATTCATTTAAAATAATTTATAAAAAGTAATTTATAAATAATAAAAATATTACCTATGTAGTAAAATAATTGAAAATAATAGATTAACATTATAAAAATATAAGAATGCTATTTTAGCGTAAACAATGTCATAAATGTAATTATGTATATAATATATGCTATTATTGCAAAATTATATAAATAGCTCAAAAGTACAAATGTAATTATATGAAGTGAAGTAAAAATATTATAAAACATACATGTGAGTGTAAATAATAAATTTTGATGATTAAGTCATCACAAATTAATTTGAAAGGACAATTAATAAATATTTGAACAATATAAATGCAAGAAATCAATTTTAAAGCTTTTACAAGCTATGGAAAAATTATAGCAAATACTTATATGGCTCTTGGAAATTGGGTAATAATGCAAAATGATATTTTGAAAGTGTATATAATATTTTATAAAATATGAGGATAAAATTGGGTATGAACAACTGCCCCTCTTTACACGAGAATGATGAAAGAGTTGTAGGGTAAAGAAAATTATGACCAATTTTGTTCGAAATGAGTGAGGATGATGTGTTTTTGAAAAAATGGGGGGTCAAACCCTGGTTCCTGAGTTGCCTACATATCCCTGGAGTTACGGGAATCATGTCGCGTGTAGTTCTGGATCCAACGACGAACGAAACCGATGAAGTTGTTATAAGAGTGGTCATGTGTTTCGAAAAAAAGATCTTTTGGATAGGATAGTGTTGTGAGTAACAGACAATGTTGGGTAGAAGTTATGAATACGAATTTGAATGTTATGGATGTACAAGACAAGTATTTGAGCGGTTACAGAATAAAGAGTAATCAATTGCCGGTCATTGGTTACGTTTGAGATAATCAAGGGAAGTGAATGTTGTGAACGGAAACCGGAGCGAGAATTGCTCCCATTTGTAGAACGGTTACCTCCCTGCAAAAAATAAAACACGATGAACGCGAATATATAGGGTTATTGTGGAAATATAAACATGATGCAAATTCCCTTCGGACCACGAGACTTGTCTTTGGACGATAAGGATTATGTTCTTAGACCATGACGTCCTGGGCCATGAAGCGTATGATACGGGATTCGCAGGCCATGAAATGGTGTCCTCGGGCCATGAGGATGGTGCCTTTGGACTATGACGCCTTTGAATAATGATATGCAATTTCGAGAGATCCTCAGGCCATGACATGATGTCTTCGGGATATGAGGATGATGCCTTCAGACTATGACGCCTTCGGACAACGTGGCGATGTTCAACCCATAAAATGCAAAGATGTGGTGATATCGATCGTTTGATAGAGGGAATAGGTGATGCTTATTTGTATACGAGAACGAGACAAGGTAGCATTTAGCCTTGTATGTGATGAGGGCAATGCTTAGCCCTATGTAGAGAAAGGCAGCATTTAGCCTTATGCAATAGTGGAGGCAGTTCTTAGCCTTATGCAAATATAACAGAGACAGTGCTTAGTCTCATGCAAAGAAAGGCAACGTTTAGCCTTATGCAATAATGGAGGCAATGCTTAGCCTCATGCAATGTAATGGAGACAATGCTTAGTCTCATGTAAGGAAAGGCAATATTTAGCCTTTGTCACGACCCCAATTTCCCTCCGTAAGATGTCGTGATGGCACCTAGTCTCTAAGACTAGGTAAACCTAACAATTTGCAGAATAACTGAATAAGAAACTGAACTCCAATCTCAACACATGATATATAAATAAAAACTGCGA
>AWOL01S0348092.1:0-11766 GCA_000715115.1 Nicotiana otophora | reverse complement strand
CCCCGGCACACACACCCACCTAAATAGAAATATTATTTATAGTAATTTCTTTTCATGTTATAGACAGAGTATTTTTTATTTATTTCAACAAATGAGTATTTTCTTTTCACAAAAAAGTACTTTCTTTTCATGATGTAGAAAATATATTTTTTTTCATTTCAACAAAATGATGTAGCAAAAAGTATTTTCTTTTATTTCAACAAAATGAGTAATTTTTTTTCATGATGTAGAAAAAATATTTTCTTTCATTTCAACAAAATAAATACTTTATTTTTATGTTGTAGAAATAGTATATTCTTTTTCAACCAAAAAAGAGTATTTTTTTTAGTTTTAGAGCACAAGTTCAACATTGTTTTTTGCGTAAAATAGTAAAGCAACACATTAGTTCCTTTAGGTTTGTGTGAATTTTTAAAAGAATAATTAAATTCTTAAAGAAAATAGAATCATGAAAATGTTAGGTATTTGGGGGGGAGAGCACAGGAAACATAGGGACTTGGGGAAGGGGAGATGGTGAGTAGCATAAAAAATTATTTTTCTAAAAATATTTTCTACTCTCTAACCAAACACTATGAAAATATTTTCCGCAAAAAGGTTTTCCCTCACCAACCAAACAACGGAAAATAAATGATAACACCACTCATTTTTCATGAAAACTTTTTCTAGGAAAACATTTTCCTCCATACCAAACACACCCTTTATTTCTTTTCGTTTTCCCCTAGTCTTAATCTATTAGGCTTTAGCATGTCCCAAGAACTTGATGAACAGATGAAAACGTCTTTGTCTTTAAGGCTACTTTATTTATTCAATTACAACTGAATTCCTGCAAATGATGATACAATACGGAGTTTCTTGGGCCCTTACATTCAAGTAGCTCAACCCCAGATCAAAATAACTCCTATTTGTCCTAGAGTAACAAGTTAGAATCAGAGAGAGAGAAAAACGTGTACAAACTATTGGTATGCTAATCTGATTCCTCTAGCTGTTCATTCTCAAGTTCTTTCACTCGCTGGACTGCTTCTTCAACACTTCTTGATAAATGATCAGTGTGATCCTCAATGAATTTCAACAATGTTTGTAGTTGTTCTTGGTAAGCTGCACACCTCCGCTTACATCGCTGCCTCTCATTATAAAGTTCAAGGGTCAGCTCTCGAATTCTTTGATCCTTCTCATCCTAAAACAAGCAAAATCGTAAGTCACTGAAGAAAAAATTATATATAAGATCACGTGTGGTGAATTCTTCCACAGAAATAAAGAGATCATCTTAGGCAAAAGATTTTTCAACAGCTTTGAGTAGGGGCAATAGCAGAATGACTAAGTTCCAACATAGTGCATTTCCTTATCGGAAATGGTCTCTCTGCCCTTCCAGCGTAGGGGTAAGGCTGCGTACATCTTACCCTCCCTAGACCCCACTTGTGGGAATTCACTGGGCATGTTGTTGTTGTTGTTGTTGTTGTAGTATAGTGCATTTCCTTGTAGCAAAAACAAAATAGACCACAGATAAATTGGCCTGCCAATTGAGTCATTCTCCCTCTTTCAAACATATATAACAGAAGTATATGTAAGTATGCTTGCTGTAGTACATGAACTCAAATGTCAATTCTGTGGGAAACTGGTCTGCTGTCAGCCAACTTAGTATGTGTATTGACATTCATAAGTAGAACCGTAACTTGTCAAATGCATCATACGTAATTCTGTTGAATGCCTAGTTGCTTATTAACATTTACCTGACTGACCAATTTTCTTGTAGATCCTCGCCACGGAACTTTACTCGGCGACATTAAAGCGTGATTATGCTCTTTTACAAATTTTGTGACAACCCACTTGCTTTCCCTTAAAGCTACTCTCAGAATGGCAGGACAGCCTTCTCGAGTTGCAGGTGGCGGAGGAAGAACTCTATCTTTCCTATGAATATATTTTTTCTCACGAAAACCTTCTTTCGAGCAGACAAAATCCTGTCCAATAACCACATTATTGATCCGAGACCGCCGATTATGATGAATCCGCACGGTAAAGCCTATCCGCCTGCCATATGCCATGTAAAAGTCTCTAGCATCATCTCTGGAGTTGAATTCCATGCCAATCTGTGGCTCAATAGCATTGTCACTTGATGTTTGTTCTCCATTTGAATGCCCTAAGCATTTATCATCTTCAGCGACATACATATCCATGTCTGTTGTGAGCTCTTCGTCAAAATAACCATGATCATCATTGCTCTCAACTGGTGGAAAATCTTTTCTTTCATCCAAACCAAATGCAGGGCTAGATGGGCTCCCCATTGCCACATCAGACTTATAAAAGCCCATAATCCATCATTCCTGCATATTTGGAGCAGAAAAAGGAATCAAGAGGAAAGCACAAAATGGAAATAAGTATAAACAGAAACAATCTCATGGACTCATGGTGCACCATTTTGACCACAGACATAGAAAACAACAAGGAAAAGAAATTGCAAAATAAAGCATTTTATGCTCTTGGAGAATCAAATAGTACGTGAAATGAGGAAAATATATCTGATATGCATCATCCATCAAGCTGTCATTCCTGTTTTCTGAAACTTGAGGACGAACTAAGAAGGATTCAATTAACCAGGATTGCCTATCAGACATGACAAAAATCTAAAGATGATCATACTCCTTCACATACACTTTCTAGAAGCGTTTCAGGGTATTACTGATAATCAAGTCAAGTACAAGGAGGAAGTAGTGCGCACACATGATAATTGTATTAAAATTGATTAGGAAATAACCACCACGCACAAAAGTTTCTTGAATAGATTCATATGGTTATCCTACGGGCCCCGCTGTCAGATATCAAAAGCTTGAACTGAACAAAAGCAATATAGGCATTGTTCTACTTTTCTGTTTCCCTTCATTAATCCAATTAAACAAACAAAGAAGTAGGAAAATGCATCAAAATTAGGTCACTGAAAACTAAAAGCTCAACTCAGAGCACAATTGTTACAAGAAAAACAAACTCAAAAGTTTTCTCCAAACACAAGCTTGCATAATATTCACATTCTTATTCATTAAAGGGGAAAAAGATGCCAGCACAGAACCGTCCATTTTCCCTTTTAAGATGGTCAATACACACAATTACAACAACTCATTAATTCACACCATTCTCACCTCAACCAAGTAAAATACCTCCAAGTCCACCTAGTTAACTTCAGCCCAAAAGCTTAATAGTCGAGTTTCTTGAGCTAAATTTTAACTGTAGCAACAAAGCCTAATACATCCACAAAAGATTCTAAAAAGGAGTCATAAAACTAAAATATTCCTCCTATATCAATCTGGGGTTCATTCAAGCTCAAGCTAACAAAATAAGGACTCGACTGAAAAACAAAATGATAAGTGGACAAAGTAAACCGTATTTACTTGGATATCCAAAAGATTCCAGCTTGATTATTTACTGACTGATCGGGGGGGTTGTTGGGTCTCTAAATCTAATTAAGAACACAGGAGCAAGAAAGGAGTTTGTGGGTCTATAATGTTTCAAGAATTGGCGTCCACGGAGTGAAAAAGAAACTCAATACAACTTCTGAAGTGCTAACCAACTCTTTCGACTAAAACGATGAATGATAAGAAGAGGAAAGAGAGAGAAATTGCTTTACCTACGACATCATCGAGGTCATGTGCCGCTACAGTGACTTTTTCTTTTGTTTTTTTCGTTTATCTGCTGCTTCCAAATATTCATATGTGACCCCTTAAAGGCGATGTGATACATTCGAATTTATACATTGGTGAGAGAGCAATTTTCTGATTTTTGGTTTAATTATCCATGTAATAGGTTTAGACGGTATTTAGATTTCGAGAGTTAAATTGACCGTAATTATTATTTTTTATGTTATTTTTAAATATCTAAATTTTATTTTGAAAAACTTAAAATTCTATGTTCAAATAAACTATAATTAAAAAATTTGAATCTCAGAAAGCAAAATGTGTTACATAAATTTGGACGGAAAGATACTACTTTATTAGTCTTTAATTTGAGTTTGTTATTAATCTGTATTAACTATAATATTATGAAAAATAAATTTTCTGTAGCAAAAACAGAAACCGGGAAAAAAACATAAGTAAAGCAGAAACTGGAAATAATCAGAAACAAAATCTGAAAATATATCTTGGAATGAAATCGAGCCCACTGAAGAAATTATTCCTGTCAAATACCCGAGGTGTTGGAATATTATCCTCCCAGGATAGAACGATTTGACTCACCAGATCGGTACCTAAAACGCTGGTGAACTGCGAATCACTCAATGGTTGTAAATCACACTGGATTTTATTTGTGCAGAAGAAGGAGAAGTTTGAAGTTCAGAAATTTTCGTAATGAAAAAATCTTGGATCAAAGCAAATTTATAGACATTTTCTGAAAGTTTGCAACCTTTCAGAAACAACCATGGATGTTGGAACAAGCGGGAATATTTAAAATTATCCGAAAAAGAAATGGACCGGGTCACGGGTCGCGCGCGTGGATCCTGGGTTATTTCAGGTTGACTTTTGATAATTAAATATTGGATTTAATAATTAAATTAATTAATTAAAAAAAATTATCCAAAAAGATTAATCAATCAATCTTTGATCGAAGCTGAAGCCGAGCCGAGCAAGCGACAACGACGATGACGCGAGGCTTACCTTCTTTCCAACCCTTTTAACACCAAGGAAAGTGTTTTCTTAATATAAGCACATACACTTTCCTAATATAAGCACATTCCCTTTTTCTTTCCACGACCAATGAGGGACGATTGCTCTTTTTCAAAGCATAAGGGAACAACTCATTTTCCATTCACATTTCTTCCTTCAATTTCCCATTCACCAACCTCCAATCCCAACAATCCCTCACTTGAATGGGGAATGGCTATAAGACAAAGAATTGCACAGACGAGTGTGTGATTTACAAGCAAGGATTAATTGCATCTGGACAAGTAGGTTTTCCTTCGAACTTTCTGTAGTGAACTTATATCGGATATACTCGGTTAATAGTTAGATTTGATATCTTTGAACCGCCGAGCTTTGTCATATACCTAGACAACATAAGTCATACAATTAGTCCTTAACCATCTATGATTCTTATGGTTGTGTTCGTTTCAGCCATGGACATCGCCTGATTTCATGAGTGCATAGAGAATGGGCATTTACTTTCATTCCCCTTGAAACGGCTTACACTTCGCACCCACATAGGTGATTTCTAAACGTGTAGTCCTATAGACACACTATCTGGTCTTTTCCTTCCAGATTTAGAAAATCATTAAGAAGTTTTAAGCTTTATTGACTCATCAAAAATCCTTAATGCTTTACCCTGATTTCTGAACACTGTCTTCATCACGAGAATAGGTTGAGTTATTTGACAATATTGAACTGTCATTCATAACTTTGTTTGATCTCTTTGAACCTAACTCTTGGAATTTTCAGTCTGCTAGGTAGAGTTACCGCCATGATGACTCTTCCTAGGTCTTAACCCCATTCCCTTCGATGATCTTCTAACTGACTCTCTAGATAAGCCTTTTGTAAGTGGACTCGATACGTTATCTCTTGACTTCACGTAGTCAATCGTGATAACACCACTAGAGAGTAGTTGTATAACGGTATTGTGTCTCCGCCGTATGTGACGAGCTTTTCCATTATACATAACGCTCCCTGCGATACATATTGTTGCTTGACTATCATAATGTATACATATAGGTTCCAAAGATTTGGGCCAAAATGAAATATCTTTCAAGAAATTCCGGAGCCATTCAGCTTCTTCACCGGCCTTGTCTAAAGCTATAAATTCAGATTCCATCGTAGAACAGACGACTTACGTATGTTTGGATGATTTCCAAGACATTACTCCATCCTCAGTTGTGAAAATATATCCACTCGTGGATTTAACTTCAGATGATCCGGTGATCCAATTTGCATCACTATGTCCCTCAATCACGGAGGGATATTTGTTCATAGCATAGTCTTGGGTATGTTTCAGATACCCCAAAACTCGTTTCATTGCCATCCAATGTATTTGATTGAGAACTTGTAAACCGACTCAGTTTTATAATAGCACATGCTATATCTGGTCACGTACAATTTATGATATATATCAAATTTTTCAATACTCTTGCATAGTCCAATTGTGACTCACTTTCACCTTCATTCTTTTAAAGTGCATTACTCGCGTCAATTGGAGTCTTGGCAATCTTAAAATTCAAATACTTGAACTTGTCAAGTACCTTTCAATGTAGTGAGACTGTGATAATGCTAGACCTTGTGGAGTCTTGTGAATTCTGATTCCTAAGATCACATCAACAACTCCTAAGTCTTTCATGTCAAATTTGCTAGCCAGCATGTGCTTAATAGCATTTATATCTGCCATATCTTTGCTCACTATCAACATGCCATCAACATATAAACAAATAATGAATTCATGACCTGGAGTATTTTTAATGTAAACACATTTGTCACACTCGTTGATTTTAAAATTATTTGCCAACATTGTTTGGTCAAATTTAGCATGCCATTGTTTGGGTGCTTGTTTAAGTCCATAAAGTAACTTAATAAGTTTGCACACTTTCTTTTCTTTACTAGGAACCACAAACCCCCCAGGTTGTTCTATGTAAATTTCTTCCTCCAAATCTCCATTTAAAAAAGTTGTTTTAACATCATTTCAAGACCATGCACGATCGTCAATGTCACTAACACACTAATAGATGTTATCCTCGTTACTGGCGATTAAGTGTCAAAGTAATTAAGGCCTTACTTTTGTCTATAATATTTGACAACAAGTCTTGCCTTATATTTGTCAATAGTGCCATCAGCTTTCATTTTCCTCTTAAAGATCCATTTCGAATCTAAAGGCTTATTTCCTGGAGTAAGATCAACCAACTCTCATGTATGGTTATCTAAAATCGATTGAATCTCACTATTGACTGCCTCTTTCCAAAATGCTGAATCAGAAGATGATATAACTGCTTTGAAAGTTTGAGGATCATTTTCAAGCAAGAATGTCACAAAATATGGTCCAAAGGAAGTAGATGTTCTTTGACGTTTGCTACGCCTTAGATCCTATTCATTTGGAGTATTTTCCTTTAGTTCTTCATGTGGTCGTTTAGATCTTTCACTTGACGACTTGCATTCAGTTTTATACGGATAAATATTTTCAAAGAATTCAGCATTCTCTTATTCAATTACCGTATTAACATGAATTTCGGGATTATCAGATTTATAAACCAAAAATTGACATGCTTTACAGTTTGTAGCATATCCAATAAAAACACAATCCATATTTTTTGGTCCGATTTTTATCCTTTTGAGTAAAGGTACTTGTACCTTGCTAAACACTCCAACACTTTGAAATATTTCAAGTTGGGTTTTCTTCCTTTTCATTTTTCATATGGAATAGATTATGTTTTGTTGTGGTATAATCTGTTGAGTATTTGGTTAGCTATAAGGATAGCTTCCCCACAAACTTTGCGGTAAGCCGAAACTTATTAATAAAGCATTCATCATTTCCTTTAATGTTCGATTTTTTTCTTTTCGCAATTGTCACGCCCCGACCTCGGGAGCGCGACCGGCGCTCAACCGAGATACCCCGGTCGAGCAAGCCTGCTAGATGCCTTCTATCCAACCTTACCCATTAACAATACAAGAATCAATACAGGTGATAGACATGAGAAAAAATCAAATATTCCTCATTTTTTTTCCATTACTCAAAGGATATTCATTTATGATTCCCAAAATATTACAAGTTTATAGATGTAATGAAAAATATGTTTGCCAAATACCAATATTTATAGTTCAATTCCCAACATCGAATACCACCCACAACCTGTCTACGGAGCCTCTAAGTACAACAGAAAAGAAGAATGGAAGTGTCGGCGACAAGGCCACAATTATACCTCAAAACATAAAGTACAACGTCAAATGACATGAAACTTGGAATAGAGTAGGGCTCGCCAAAATCTACTGAATAGAGAGTAACTACTAACGAGGATTAAAACCGCCCACTGACGAACCACATGCATCCATTGAAGATGCAGCGGCCCCGGCAAAATGGGACGTTAGTACATATAGAATAGTAGTAGTATGAAAACCAAAACACTTATTCAAGGACTTAGAAATACAATATGAATATGATGAATCATGGTAACAATAAAAGGTTTAGTTAGTCGTTAAAGCCACAACAAATTTATTAAAAGCTTTCAATAACATTTATAAATTCTTAAGTCGGGGATCCTCTACCACTACCTTTACACAAAGCGGCCCTGCCGCCTCACCCCAATGTATGTGGGTGGAGGTGAAATCATGACACCCTCAACGCTACACAAAGCGGCCTTGCCGCCTCACCCCAATGTATGTGGGTGGAGGTGTTTCACAATACCACAATCCCTACATGAAGCGGCCCTGCCACCTCACCTCAATATATACGGGTGGAGGTGTATCACAATACCACAATCTCTACACAAAGCGGCCCTGCCGCCTCACCCCAATATATGCGGGTGGAGGTCTATCACAATACCACAATCTCTACACAAAGCGGCCATGTCTCCTTACCCCAATATATGCGGGTAGAGGTGTATCACAATACCACAATCTCTAAACAAAACGGCTCCGCTGCCTCACCCCAATGTATGTGGGTGGAAGTGTAATCACAATACCACAACTCTAAATTCCCAAAACGATAATAGTTTGTAAAAGGGGTTCTCTTCAATCAACTATTTGGCACGTTTGGCCTTAGAAAGAGTAGGTTCATAAGGTTTCATCATATGAGAAATAAGTGTTTGATTACATTGATTTCATACAAGGTTTTCTTCCCAAGAAGGGGGTGTAACATAATTAAGTCATAATAGAAAATCTTTAACACATCATTCATTCTTGGAATACTTTGTTTCAAAAAGGGCAATACACAATTTCAACTCATGAATATATAAGAGCTCAAAACACTTTGGAAATAATTATAAAGTATAGCCTTAATTAAGACAGCCACATTTGGGCATGTCTTGAGTACATAAGCTTTTATGCACATCTATTTTCGAAGTCAATTTGGGACAGTTGAATCAAGGTCTATTTCATAACCTATCTCACATCATTTCATTTTCTCCGCACCATTGGCTAGAAGTATAACTTTTATTCTTGGCATGTTGGCCACACTTTATATCTCCAACCCATTTCTTTCACTTTCAAGCATCCTTATAGATTATCAACAATAAGGCATTTCTACTCAAGACTTTAAATACACATTTGAGCAACTAACCAAATTAAGGTTCTTATGCAGATGTGATTTCTTACACAATTCGACATGCTAGTTTTCATTAGTATCACATTTTCAAATCATAACATATTAACACACAACCCACACTTATTCATCTTCTCAAATAGTAACTCAACATAACAAGTACATTTCGAATACAAATTGAGCACATATATCTCTTGACACAAGGCATATTTCGAATAATCAATTTATAATGAGCAACACAGGACTTACAAGGACATTGTGAGGTTCAATTATAAAAGAGGAGTTTAGCCAACATAACTTATTTGAGATTTCCTTAAGTAACTACAACGTCCCAACACTTCTAGCAATAACAATCTATTGGAAGATAGCAAAAATCGGATAATAATTAGAAGGATTCTCATGGTTTAACTCCTTAGAAATTTTGTCAAACACCTAGTATGCAATATTGACTACAAAGTTATACAATGGTAATTCCTTCCTCCCTCAACCAATTTAAACAAGAACTACCCAAAATAGTTCAGCAACCTCAAATTTTACCACCTAATGGAACATGCATGGCGTATCCCCAACTCCACAAACTACTTAAACCCTAAACAATTTGCATGGATAATGTTGGGCAAGAACGTACCCAGATAGATGGTGGTGTAGTGAGTGGATTCTTGTTTCTTGAAGATTGGTTCAAGAATATATGTCTAGAATGCTAGATTTCCTTCTTCTCTCTCTAAAATGCTCTTACCTCTCTCTAAAAGCATAAAATAATCGCCCCAAAACAAGTCCCAAATGCTATTTATCAAAATGGGATTGGGTTATAAAATTGGGAAAATGGACCCTTCTAACTCAGGTCTGCGGTCGTAGAATTTACCGCAAAACAGATATGCGGTCTGCAAAATGGACCGCAAAAGTGATGCCCAAAAACTGGGATGGTCTGGACAGGTCTGCGGTCTGCAGACCACTTATGAGGCTGCAAAATGGACCGCATATTCACCCAGCTAAATTCTTCATACAAAATCTGCGATGGATGTGCAAATCGCGAAATGGATATGCGACTGCAGAATGGGCCGCAAAATGACCTTCAAAATTCAAACTTTTTTCTACTCAACTCTGCGACGAGTATGCATACCAACTAATGGATCTACGGTCGTGAATCTGACCGCATAACTGGCCCTTCAGCAAAACCTTTCCGCCAACATCTCGATGCATTCTTCAACCCTATGCGTCCGTACCACAAAACTAGAATTCCTACTCATTACGCGACTTCGGCACCACAAAACTAGAATTTCTTGGCAAAAGTTTATGAGGCCTTACACACCTGCAAGGATTTTTGGCACATATGCGAAGGGTTGAAGGGATTGCAGTGGCCGTATATGCGACCAGGATCATTGTAGATGCGATGTCGTAGGAGAGAACACAGGTCGCACCTGCTAGACCATATAATCGACAGGTGCACCGCATGTGTAAGGGTTGGAAGCCTTAGGAAGCTCGCAGATGCAAGGGGTTTCCACAGAAGCGGAGGTCGCACTTGTGGGGAAGTATGCGCAAGTGCGAGGATGCCTGACGGGAAGGTTTAAACCGAATTGTAGCTCATGTTTTTTATTAGTTTGAGTTTTGGAGCTCGGTAAGAGGCGACTGTTTAGTAGATCTTTATTACTACTTTTTGGGTAACTAATAGTTACTTGGATTTGACTATTTATCTTCAATCCTCATGGAATTATACACTTTAATCATGATCTCTGAAGAGAAAATTTGAGGGTTTTGTCTACAACTTAAGAGGATGATCTTTCAGGGCCGATTCAGACTCGGGTTTTGGAATCTAATCACACATTTAGACTCGTGGGGTTATGGGTAGTAGGGATCTACCACTTGACTTAGGTTTTGACCATGTGAGCCCGAGCTAGCTTTTTATTATTTTAGGGATTTGATTAAAGAATGGAACTTTATTATTTGGAATTGATTCATATTAGCTTTGTTTGATGTTATTTAGTTGTTTTTACTAGATCTGAGTCATTTGGTGGTTGATTTGAGAAGGAACTCCATTTTAGAGTGTTGAAGCTATGACCTGGTGGAGGTAAGTTTCTTGTCTATCATTGTAAGAGGGAATTCTCCCCATAGGTAACCTATTTTCTATTTTTTGATCGCACATATAGCTAGGTGACAAGCGTATATGTGTATCTAGGCTTTGATCACATCCGGTAGTGTTGACTTGAATTATGCCTTGTTTGGATTATGTGAAGTTTTTATCTATGTCTTGATTGATTCTATGTATACGTGATTATTTATAAATATGTTTAGGAGCAAGCTTAAGGTTATGACTTGTTGATTTGAGCATAAATGATTTGTTTTTCCATATTGGACTCTATATTAATCCGTAGTCATACACTTGTCTTATTTACTCCACTATTTGGTGGTTATATGGCTTAATTGATTCTCGTTAAATGATATGATTAGACCGAGCATGATTAAATAGTTAATGAGCTGTTGGGACAAATTAATTTACATGATAAGCCATAGCCATCTTGTAGCCATATGATCTTTTATCCTCATTCTTATGGTTATTGTCCACTG
>AWOL01S0347966.1:0-19489 GCA_000715115.1 Nicotiana otophora | reverse complement strand
ATAACCATTATGTATATGATCACAGTCATTATGTGCATCATAAAAAGAAAAATCACATACGTTGATTCTTCGAAAGTAACGCGTAATTAGAAAAGCCGAAAGATTTAAAGAGATATGTACCAAAATCATATCGAAGTAGCAGTCCATTGTAGAAAAGTTGAAGAAACGCAGTTGATGCCCGGTGACATCATGAAGAACGTATTTCGTTGAGAATGAAGAAAGTTCTACATACAAAAGAAATAACGAAGAGTTAAATGAAAACGATTAAAATAAGAATATAAAAAATTAACACACCTCATGAGTAATTACACCAGTTGTGAAAGATTTCGTTGGACTTTGAAGTAGAATGCAAAATTGGAAGGCCCTTCGGATTTTCGTTTTCTTAATAGCAAGTGAATTTAAGGACTTTTAATATATAGAAAGGAACGATTGGTGACGTTTTGCATTCTTTGAACGTTTTGTTATTGAAGGACTTGGGGAGGTGTCTTTTTCAATTAACTTGAATTAGTGGGGAGGTGCCTTTTCAATTAATTAATGATGTAAAAACTAAAATAGGAGAAAAATTCAAAAAAAAAGAGAGAAAAAAAGATAAATATGATTCCTAACTATTGAGACATGCCACATCACTCTTTCATGTCCCTCTTTTATATTTATATATATATAGATTATTGTTCGGAGATGCTTCAGTTTTGTAGTTAAGATATGAAGGTAACCGTCCTTTCAAACTGAAGCAATAATCCCCTTGGTTTCCGCTTTAGCATCCACACTGCTCTTTATCTCTATTTTCTGGGTTTCGTTGCTATTCAAATTTATCTTCGATCGACTACAAGACAAATCCATTTGAGTTATTGACTATTAATCCTCCAAGGAATAAGTACCACTCGGATCTCTTGAAGACCTCGTGAACTCTGACTTGTCAGGGCTTGAGGATATTGGAAATTCGAAGGCTTTGTTTGAATTTGATCCAAAAGCTGATATTCATACTGGTTTCTTTAATATTTCTAACTATGCTTTGAAACTAGTAAGTTCTCCCACTCTTCCATTTCCTTTCTCTGTATTTAACTTGTCCTACTATGCCTAATTTTCTCGAATAAGTCAGGGATGCTAGATTGTCTTTAAACGCTTTAGTTGAATCATGTGTTCACTTGTTTAAGGAGTCACTGATACTTAAAAAGAACTAATAAGATGTGACATCAAACCAGTTTTTAGTCTAATTCAACTTTGCTTCTGAATCCCATAACACATATTTTCATGAACTAAAGATCTTCTTGTGAATATCTTTGAGATAGTTGATCAGTCTATGTACTAGCAATGGTATGAATCTTAGAATCCCTACTTAATGATTAATGTTGATGACTCTGAACTTAAGGTATCTATGTGTAAATTCCCCAGTATATCAAACTTGCCGCGTAGTCATAAGCATATCTTTATGTTTAACTTCTCTTTGAGAAGTTCTTTGCATGTACCTGTGATGTCATGCTTAATTATGTTCTATTTACCTCTCCTTGAACATGCTTGTCTCACTGCACTGCTTATTTAACAATGTGTGTGTCACTTAATTTCATTTAGAAAAGCATGCCCATAAAAATTTTGTTCCTACCTTGTTTAACCAACTTGAGAATTGATAAGGGTTTTCCTGTAGCTTCACCATCGTATTGAGTTCTGCCTTGAAATTGCATGCCATGAAGCTTCTCTTCCATTTGTTTTCCTGTTTCTAGTTGGCCAATTACGCATTAGAGAACCTGTTTGTATTCTGGTACGTATTCTCTTTGCATTTAAACCCAAACTGGCACTAGAAGTCATGCTCATATGAATTTATCTACTTTGCCTGCTCTATCGAAGGCTGGGACGACTCAATTGGCATATCTACTGATCATTTCTGAGTTAAACTCTTTTGTGTAATTAAGATAGATCATTTTATCCCCATCATCATGACTACTAACTTTGTTGTAGACTCCCTTCTCTATCTCCTATGTTTATGTTCTTTAGAAGACGTGACTATGGGATTCTATCTCTACCTCTGTTTGATTAATTTTGAATTAATATGTGTCTCCCTATTACATATGCTCTTTGTTCTTAAGTCAAATTAGCATTAGAAACCATGTCTATAGGATTTTTGCTTTCTTCTCTGCTAAGTTGTTTGAACATCAGTGAGGTTTTATGTGAAATTCCCCTACTTTATATGCATGTATTTACCATGAGTTGAGAAACATGTCCACAAGATCCCTCTTTATTCCCTCTCTTTTGCTTCTGCTTGGTTAATTTTGAAGAGTAGAAAGCCTGTCTTTTATGTATAGATGTCTATTCCTAATTTTAGATTTTGTGTTCAAGTCAAATTTCATGACACGGCACCTAGAGAACTTGCCTGTAGGAACTAAATTAACATTGTTAGATATCTCTCCTGCTTGCATGGATTGGGTGACGGCGTGATTAGATATAATGGTTGAGTGAGACATAGTAGGCTATTTATAAGGTTAGGATTAGCCCGTCAAGAATTAGGTCTAGCCAAGTTAATTGGGCCATCCTATGGGGCTGCTAGGTCATACGCATGACATTGGACCACTGATCGTGTCACAAGAATTTCTGAAGGCCGAGATTATGTCGGGGTTCATATTCATGGCATTTCTTGTTATTCGTTCGATTTATGCATGTAATATTTGTCCCTTTTCCATCGCTTTTGTTTGCAACATTCTTTTGTGCTTGTTTAGAAAGTATGCCTGGGTGGATAACATGTCTATATAATTTGACAATGCGATTTCCACATTCAGTCCTTCCTCATACTTCGCTGCCCGAATATTGCCCCAAATCAACTCCATACTGTAGCACCTGAACAAATGAGTCGCTACAAACTCTAAAACTCATAGAGGAGGCATGCTTATAGGATTAAGATGTATTTCTAATATGCCTAACCTATTTTCACACTTAGAAATCATACCAATAGGGCTAATATACTGTTAGCATATTTTGCTCGGTTACAACTTAGACAAAATGCATATAAGATCTATCACATTTCTCTAATGCGATTCAGTTACTATAATGTAGAAATCATGCCTATAGGAACTTTTACGACTTCAATTGGCTATATTTGTTCAAACTTAGAAATCATGCCTATAAGAACTAATACGACTTCAATATGCTTGATTTGTTCAAACATAGAAATTAAGCTCATAAGAGCTAAAATAAAAGTTGTTCGCTTGTTAATCTGTCTATTATGCAACGATCCGATCGGTTGATATTTTTTGATAGATTCTCGTTCCCCTATTTAAGACTTTTCATATGTACTTTTCCTGTTTTATGTCTTGCAGGGACGATTGATTTGGTTTTGTAAGGGTTCGGGTTGAATTCGAAATACTTAGTTCCATAATAGTGGCCTAAGGTGGCCAAGTTTGACATAAGTCAACACTTTGAGTAAACGACATCGGAATCGGAATTTGAAGGCTCTAATAGATTGATATAGTGATTTTGGACATGGGCATATGTTCGGATCGAGTTTCAGGTGGACCGAGAATATTTCAGCGCTTATTGTTGGAGTTGGCATTTTGAAGGTTTTAGAGTTTTCTAAGTTTGACTTGAAGTGGATTTTGGTGATAGCGGATCTTGTTTGGCATTCCGAGTCTCGGAGTAGGTTCATTTTGTCATATTAAACTTGTATGAAAAATTTGGTGTCATTCCGAGTTGTTTAAGTATTATTCATCGCGTTCGGAGTTAGGTGGAAGATGTTTGATGTTTAGAAGTTGATTAGTTTGGTTTTGGGTGAGATTCTTGGTTGTGATGTTATTTATTATGTTATGAGGCCTCGAGTAGGTCCGGATTATATTTATGGACTTGCTGGTATTATTTAACAGGATCCCAAGTGGCTAGGGTCAGTTTCGGACCACCCGGAGCAAGGTTGCAGTTGGCAGATTTTGCTGATATCTGGTGTGCATCGCGATCGCGGAGAAGGCCTCGCAATCACAGAGTGTTATGTGGAGATGTGTGGCAATTGCGGAGGGTGGTCAAGCGGTGCTTCGCGTTTGCATGGTTAAGGTCGCGAGCATGATGAGTTGGTGGCTTTACCCAGGGGAGGTGGTTGGTATATGCGATCGTGTATGGGTTTTTCGCGATCGCAGAAGAGAAAATTCTGGGGGGGCTACAGTGAAGCCTTTGCATTTGCGTTTGGTTGGTTGTTTCGCGTAGGATCTAGTCTAGAAAGCCTAATCATTCATGATGGCCTTCATCGCGTTCGACAAGGGGAGACTTTGGGTAGAGACATGTTTGTGCTTCGCAATCACGATGCTTTGGTCTGCGATGGCGAAGGGTAGTACTTGGGCAGAATGCAAGTTTAAATACAGGACTTAGGCTCATTTCACCCTATTTTCTCTTGGTTTAGGCGATTTGGGAGCTTTTTGAAGGGGCTTTTATATCAAGTATTATACGGTAAGAGATTCCCACCTATTGTGAGTTAAATACATAAATTATGTCTCGACCCAAAATCCATCATAGGTCGTGATGGCCCAACACTGCCGTTAAGCAAGCGAACAGTTTATCAACCCGGTAAACGGCAGTTCATAACACATTTTAAAACAATGATGAAATAATTAAGCGAATTTCCCCTGTTTTAACATTAGCTTCAAGATTAGAACATGATCAAATACAATACTGAGCATCTACCAGAATACACAATACTACTACAACAATTATGTGGAATAGAAAATAGACAAAATATAATAAATGAATAGCACGGGGAATCTGTGTGCTGCGGATCATAATATAGAAAGCATCTCACCACAAAATCTCCTCAGCAACTGCCCCTATGCACTGGTCTGACCACCAAACATACATATCTCAATACCCGCACAATTAGTGCAGAAATATAGTATGAGTATGTAAATCAACACACACCAGTGAGTATCTATCCTAACCTTGAAGAAGTAGTGACGAGGGGTTGACATCGATACTTACTAGTGATCCAATAATAAAAGTAGACATGTATGAAAAATAGCAATTAAAAAGCAACAAGAACAGATATATATATATATATAACACAGTCCTTAACAGAAGAGTAAATACGAGATCCTTAAATATCAGATAATACCTCGACAGGGTTACATATATGATTAGTCACAAATAAAATATCAAATTGCAAGTCACGAAGACTCATAGGTACGCTAACTCCCTATCGAATATTACGCACGATTCTACCGAAGCGAACGACCCGATCCCATAAGAGTGATGACACAATATACTATCGTGGTCGTAAGGCTCGATCCCATAATAATAATGTACACTGCCGAGGTTGTACGGCCCAATCCATAGATGCATCTCATAATACTGCCGAGGCAAATGACCCGAACCTACAGTGGTACTGCTTAGGCATGCATCCCGGTCTCATACGAATAGTGAAACTTGGACGGTGGCCCAACTCATGAATATATGTGTGTGTTATGAAATTCAAGAAACTTTCGGACAATTACGTACAACGCAGGAGAAATCTGTAAGAGTAAGTATAATTTTCGCGACTAATCAAGTAGTGCACCAAGTATCTAAAAATAGCAAGTTCGATACTTTACGCAAGTCTAGTCTTAGACAAAAACATAAATTAAAGAATCTAAATAGTCAAGAATAACTTAAGTAGCACAATTAAAGCATGATGTGAGTCTAAGTCTACCCGGACATAATCAAGACTCTAGCATACGTACGGAAACTCGTCATCTTATATGTGCATAGCCTCCCATAACACATAGCACATAACAAATATAGCACCAACGGGGTAAATTCCCTCTTACAAGGTTAGAGAAGAGACTTACCTTGCTCCAAAATCTGATTACCTGCTCCAACGCCTATCTAACACCTCAAACCAATGCCAAACGATCCGAAACTAATCAAAGAATGCGCAAACAATTCAAAATATACTCAAAGACTCATAATTTAACAATTAGAAACAATACCCAACTCTACACGAAAAGTCAACAAAGTTAACCCCTGGACGTACGCGCCCGGATTGTTATAATTCTCGAAGATAAATATTACTCATAGAAGCACGAACTCAAATCTATAATTTATTCCAAATTCTATTACCAATTTCGTGGTCAAAACGCAAAAATACCATTTCTAGGTTTTCTTCCAAAATTCCACAATTTCTACAAATGTTCATGTTTAAATCCATACATACTTCATGTATTTAGCTCATAATGAGTAGGAATCACTTACCTTGTGATAGATGAAGGAAATGCCTCTCCAAAATCGCCCCAAATTCGGCTCCAATAAGAGAAAAGAGATAAAAATGAGCCAAGTCCCGATTTGCTAACTTATACACTTCCTAGACGTTACCCATCGCGATCTCAATCCATAGCCTCACGATTGTGAAGCAGAAACACCTATGCTGCCAACATATCCTACACGATCACGAAATACAAACAACTATTGCACCATGAACGCTGGACCACTTTGCGTTCGTGAAGACCAACTTTCCCCAGCCCGGCTTCAACCCAACGCAAACGCGAGCTAAGCCACACGAACGCGATGCCCTGGCCCAGGCACTACACGAATATGCACTATGTGATGCGAACGCGATTAATCCTTCCCCAGGACACCAATAACACCCACGCGAATGCGTAGCCCTACCCGCGATCGCGAAGAATAGAAGCCCCACCTCCATATCACTCTTCGCGATCGTGACTCAATATTCGCGATCACGATATACACGAAAACACCAGAAACCACCAACTGCAAATCAAGGAGAAATAGTCTGAGACCACCATAAAACACACTCAAGGCTCCCAGGACCTCGTCCAATCATATGAGTAATTATAAATACCTTATCTACACTTATATAAGTGCTCGAAACGCCAAAAATAACAACCAAAACCCAGAATCGGTGACCAAAATACTTCTCTTCACTTCCAAACCTTAATACTTTGTCGAATTCATCTGAATTATACTTAGACATTCTGGATCACAATAAAACTTCGCATACAAGTTCCAATCAACTAAATGAACCTATCCGAGGTCCCGGAACACTTCGGAGTTTGATAACGCCAGAGTTCACTCAAAGTCAAACTTAGCAAATAAAAAAGGTTCAAAACACAAATTTTGATAGTAAGCGTTGAATCGCTCCCGGATCACCCGTTACTCAAAAGTCAAGCCTTGGTCAACTCTTCCAACTTAAAGCTTCCGATTCGAGAGTTATTCTTCAATATCAACTTCGAACTTCTAGAAAATCTAAACCATCTGCACATGCAAGTCATAATACATATAATGAAGTTACTCAAGGTATCAAACCACTAAACGACATGCTAGAGCTCACAATAATCGGTCAGGTCATTACATTCTCCCCCACTTAAAAATAAGTTCGTCCTCGAACATGCCAAGAGTCGCCCCTAAGATGCCGAATTGTTATTTAACGCCTCACGCACATACTCGTGCCACCTAAATCCAATTAGCACATTAGCGCAACCCCGCCTGAAGATCCTTCCTACTACCTTAGCCCACAAGCCTTATAATCAAATTCCAACATTCGAAATTTCCTATAAGGTCTGACTCTTGCATACATACACTGTATCAACCTCAGATCAACAAGTTGTACCAAAGCATAATTCTACACCCAAGTTGTAACCACATAATGTACCGCATGGCTCCTATGCCCATAGTAATATATTACAACCACAATAGCGGCACATATCTGAACCCGATTCCCGCAATATACCTGGGGACATAAAATCCTTTTCCAAACCTGCAATATTGCAACGATGAAAGAGATGTGTAGAAACTCATAACCACCCCTCAAACCAACAAATCATGGATCTCTTCCGCTCGATAAGAACCATCGTCATATTCTAAACTGATTAGTGACATTCTCCCTCCAAACATACATTATACAATTCTGATTGCACTAATCTCAAGTCCAATAAGCTCGTCTCACCCAGTACAAGTTGTTCGGTCAATAAGCCACATCAAACACCATCTAAAATCTCATCTGACCACATTCATATGCCAATAAGCCACATCTCAAATATGACCAATAAGGAAAGGAAACCTAAGTACCAGAAATATCCAACAGGCGTAACAAATATAACAACCAAACAAATGCTATAAATTTATCCCACAAATGGGGAGCAAAACACATTAAATAAGTATAAGAAAACATACCAATATTTCACTGTTGCAGCGTACAACCTGATCCACATATGATACCGTTGGAGCGTGTAACCCGATCCGAATATCATACCCGTGGCAGCGTGCCACCTGATCCACACATAATAATCTGCATGGGAATACCCATCGAGCCAAGATTCTCATATTCACTAGACACACATGTATCAAAGACAAGCGTACCAAGTGAATAAACATAACCTTGGGGAGACGGATAGCATAATGCGTGATAAAGAGGACAAGCACGACTAAGGGGCAATAAACAAACCAACATCTTGAGATCCATCTCACTCATATAACATCACAATCTACATAAGACCACAATATGCGGGTGAATAATCAAGTCACCTCACAGTCCACATAGCATATTTGTAACACAGGAAATAGATGATGACATGAATAACATCCACCATGCTCAAAGATTAATCCATAGAAAAATGTTGTGCTGAATAAACATATCCGATCTGGTGTAGAATATACATTCACATCAGGATTGCCAGTTGACCTTTAAACCGATTCCGAACATCTCAAAATAGGTAGATATACTTTCAAGATCCACAATGACCTTATCCATGACATATACAACAACTTTCAAATCCTAAACAAACTTCTATAGTCCGCTTAAATGATTAACATGTCACACATATACAATAATTCCATGGGATATACTCCCACAACCTTCCGCACCAAGTAACAAAATTCATGCATCCATGGCTACCAACTATGCCATTTCTGTAGTGCTAATCAAGAATCTGCAAATCAATACGCAATGCCTCTTCCATTGAACCCCATTCTCAGGCGACACTAAAATAGCGCCAATACACTATGAACATCTGAAACCTCCCCCGCTCCTTCGAACTCATGACAACACAGTCAAAACTGAACTGGAACCTTGACCCTTCAATCCCAATTTCGACCCAGCTCACCGCGTCAATCATGCTGTTATGCGGGAGTACTAGAATTGCATCATAAATCCTGAATCACCGGCAGAATAAGGACTTTATCGATTAGAAATCTCTTTCACTTAATTCATTTTAGGAGAAAGAATCACAACACATAACCGACTTTCGGTAATCGCAGAAGACACAAACCTCAAGTCGTAGACGAAATCGTCATAACTCTTCGGGACACGTTTGCACAAAACCGAACCTTTAAAATTGAGTCTTCTAAATCAACTGAGTCACATAGACTGCTAAACTCACAAGTATAGCAATGAAACACCTATATAACCTTATCTCACCGAAGGAACCGATCAGTTTCCTCACCATGCTAATCTGTGCCACTACTATACTGACCCAACCTCTTCAGATTTCCTCTTGACATGCTTTAAAAATAACACTTCTCTTCCTAGGACATAATGGATTTCAATTAACACTCATCCTGAGTGACCCCAAATCACAAGGCCACATCATCTAGATACCCATAAGCCATTTTATATCCTCGCATGCACATTGTAGCACCTCCAACTGACACGCTCATTTCGAAGAGACCTTCTGCATATCCGAAGTTGTTCCTTCTATCTCTCTAACACCACATCGCAGATCTAACAATGATGTCAAATTTCCCCAAGTCTCTCTCACAGTCTTCTACCAAACTCAATCCTTAGCCACGCAACGAACCCGAAAATCCTCAATCCCCACACCTTGAATCTTGCCCACTAGTACCATTATTAAAAGTCGCCCACTCTGACCTGGTCCCCAAATAGATAACCAAACAAGCCAAATGACTAGTGCTCTATTAGCACATGAATACTCCAAAAGAAGTAACCGGTTGAATCCTTTCCCTTGCACATCACATCCATAAAGGAATATCGAATCCGAGTCATCCTAAAACCACCATGAATCAATACGGTGAAATGCCGCATACGTCTATCAAATTCCTTCCTCGAGTTACCCCTAATGTCCTCCTCCTCAATTCTTAACTAATCCACTAATGAACCGAAATCCAAAAACTATCAAAAACACATGACCATGCAACCCAATCGTCAACGACAGGCTCCCCCACTTAGCTTTGATCAACAATCACATAATCCAACGACCCACAAGACCTTTCCTTCCATCTACCTTGATTTCACACTGTTACTCAGCCAATTTTCTCTTAAGCTCATGTTGTAGCAATCGTAACACATCCCACGTTACCAGCCCCAAATGGAAACTCAACCTCATGACAGTCGCGACATCTTCCTCAAGTGATCCAAACCCAAGTTGTAGTACGTGCATCCCATTGGATAGAAGGTAAAACTCTTCATAGGAACTTCATCAGAAATCATGCAACCCCTACCTTCACACAGGAGATAGCCCACCTGTGTAACCTCACATTGACATCCTCCAACGACATTGCCATGGTTATAACCACTATGAAATCCGTCAATCCTCCTGAGTCCACACTCATCCCCCACCTGTAAGAATCCGTTCATTCCATCAACATCATTTGAAGGTCCAACAATACATTTAAAACTCGAAGCTATATTACATCCCAAAATGATAATCAAGCATTCACATTCCTCTGCATTCCAAGCAAACACTTTTTGTCACATTCGAACATCCTGGGTATAAAAGCCACCATCTCAAACGAAATACGACTTAGTCATTTGTCCACATAACCCAAATCACTCTAAACTTTCTCAAGCATGTGGCTACCCTACCACATCTTCGATACCATACACCCCCACTCCCATTCCGTTTTATCCATCTTACGCCCCCACTCCCATTACGGTCTAGCCATCTTTCGAAGCAACTACTCGATCTCTGTTGCTCATACTTGACATGCTAAACAATTGAAAAACCGTGAGACATATCCCACAATGTCATTTCTCATCCTCCACCATATATAATGCCGCCCCAAATCATGATCCATCTCCGTACCACCCGAACAAATTGAATGCAATCAACTCTAAGCCCTTAGAAATCGTCCCCCTCGAACCATCAACACTGAAAACATGAGTTTAACCCTGAAGTCGCAATACGCTGTCATCTCAAATAACTGCTTCTTAAGCACCACTTCGCAAAACTGTATCCCCAAGGACAAGCAAGTGAAGACCGCCATACTAATGAGCCTTAGTGTACTAAAATAAGGACGACTGCACAACAACACAAGAAAGAACTCCACCAACTTTGGAAATACCCAATTTCGCAACTCTGTCAGCCAATGCTTGAACATCCATAGCCCTAATGCCTCTCCTTCACTAGAACAAATACCAAACTCCCAATCATAAACTGAATAATACTACTCCCGAATCATTCACTCTCGCAAAACGTAAGTAAACACTCTACCATTTACACCAACACTACGATAACAACACGAGGAACATCACAAAATAATGTGTATAGCCATGAACCTATGGGCAACACTAACAATGGGCTAAAATGACTTAACACACCTCTATAAGGCATGATAGTAGCCTGCCCATATACGTAGGGAAACATATATGCCGCACCACATCTGTAGCATTACCATAACTCGTCGATGCCCAACTGATATTGAATGATCGACATCGCGTGCAAATGAGTAGGAAAGAATTAAAGACATAAGATTCAATTGAAATCAAATCGTACGACATGGAATCAAGAAAGGGAAGTTCTCCTAATAGCCCTGTAACGTCTCGAAGATAAGTGCACACGTATCTACAATGATCTGCCAGAGTCTACTAGACTTGCTCATGACTTGTGAGACCTAAGAGAATCTATTGCTCTACAACAAAATTGTCACGATCCAAAACCCACCATAGGCCATGATGGCGCCCAACGCTGACATTATGTAAGCCAATAATTTATCAATGCGATAATCGGCAGTTCATAACTCATTTTAAAATAATGTTGAAATAATTAAGAGAATATCCTGTATGTTTATAGAAAATAGTAACATTAACTTCAAGATTAGGATATGATCAAAATACAATACCGAATGAAATAACAGAAACACCCAAGAACAATAGTCTAAATCGTCAAAACCCGGTGTCACGAGTGCACGAGTATCTACTAGAATACACAATACTACTAAAACAACTATATGGAATAGAAAATAGATAGAATACAATAAATGAATAGGATTGGGACTCTGTGTGCTGCACATCGTAATATAGATAGCACCTCACCACAAAGTCTCCTTAGCATTTGTGCCTATGCGCCGGTTTGCCCACGATACGTACATGCCTTAGTACTTGCACAATTAATGCAGAAGTGTACTATGAGTACGTAAATCAACGCGTACCCAGTAAGTATCTAGTCTAACCTCGAAGAAGTAGTGACGAGGTATCGACATCGACACATACTAGTGGTCCAATAATCAAAGTACAATAAAAGTAGACATGTATGAAACATAGCGAGTAAAAGCAACGAGAATAGATATATGTGTATAACACGATCCTCAATAGAAGAGTAAACATAAGATCCTCAAATATCATATACTACCTCGACACGGTTACATATATGATTAGTAACAAATAAGAATATCAAATCTCAAGTCAGAAAGACTCATAGGTACGCTGACTCCCTATCGAACGACCCAATAACATAAGAGTGATGGTACAATATCCTATCGTGGTCGTATGGCCAGATCCCATAATAATAGTGTATACTACGGAGGTCGTACGACCCGATCCATAGATGCATCTCATAATACTATCGAGGCGAACGACCCGATTCTATAATGGTACTACTGAGTAGTTTAGCCCGATCCCATAAGAATAGTAAAACTTTGACGGGTCAGTGGCCCAACTCATAAATATATGTGTGAGTTATGAAATCCAAAAAACTTTCGGATAATTACGTACAACGTGGGAGAAATACATAAGAGGAAGTAAAATTTTAGTGACTAATCAAGTAACGCGCCATGGATCTAAAATAGAAAATTCGATATGACATGCAAGTCTAGTCTCAGGTAACTCAAGTAGTACAATTAAAACATGGCAGGATTCTAAGTCTACCCGGACATACTCAAAAATCTATCATACGCACGGACACTCGTCACCTCATACGTGTGTAGTCTCCCATAACACGTAGAACGTAACAAATATAGCACCTACGTGATAAATTTTCCCTTACAAGGTAAGACAGGAGACTTACCTCATTACGAAATATGTTAACTGGCTCCAACGCCTCCCTAACACCTCAAGCCAATGCCAAACAATCTGAAACTAGTTAAAAAATGTACAAACCAATCAAAATATACGCAAAGACTAGTCATTTAAAAATTAGACACAATCCCGACTTTACACAAACAGTCAACAAAGTCAACCCCCGATCAACGCGCCTAGATTCCGAAAATTTATGAAGATAAATATTACCCATAGCACCACGAACTCAAATATATAATTTATTCCAAATTCCATGCTCAATTTCGTAGTCAAAACTCAAAAATACCATTTCTAGGTTTTCTTCCAAAATTTCACAATTTCTATTAATTTCCATGTTTAACTCCATACATAATCCATGTATTTAGCCCAAAATGAGTAAGAATCACTTACTTTGTGATAGATGTAGGAAATGCCTCTCCAAAATCACCCCAAAATCAGCTCTAATGAGAGAAAAGGGATAAAAATGAGCCACGTCCTGATTTGCTAACTAATACATTGCCCAGACGTTATCCATCGCGATTGCGATCCAAAGCCTCGCGATCGGCAGCAGAAGCACCCCTACTGCTAAAATAGCATACGTGACCGCATGTGATAGTCCACGACCTCGAAATTCAAACAGCCACTACACCGCGAATACTGGACCACTTTGCATTTGCAAAGACCAACTTTCCCTAGCCCGGCTTTAACCCAATACGAATGTGAGCCAGGCCACGCGAACGGGATGCCCCAGCCCAGGCCACTACGCGTACTATGTGGAGCGAATGTGATTAATCCTCCCTTAGTCCACCAAGCACACCTACGCGAATGCAGAGCCCCATCTACGATCGCGAAGAACAGTAGCCCTGGCTCCAGATCACTCTTCGCGATGGCGACTCTCCATCCATGATCGTGATACATACCAAAAACACCAAAAACCAGCAACTGCAAATCAAGGAAAAATGGTATGAAACCACCTTGGAACACACCCGAGGCCCCCATGACCTCGTCCAATCATACAACCAGGTCACAATACCTTATACAAATGTATCTAAGCACTCGAAACTCCATGAATAACATCAATCCAAGAATCGACGACCAAAATCCTTCTATTAACTTTCAAACCATCAAACTTTATCGAACGCGTCCAAATTACATTTCGCCATTCTGGATCACGAACAAACTTCACACACAAGGTCCACTCCACTAAATGAACTTATCTAAGGTCCCGGAACATTGCTCGGAGTCCGATAACACCAAAGTCCACTACAAGTCAAACTTAGGAAATTCAAAAATGTTCAAAACGCAAACTTTCAATAATACTGAATCACTCCTGGACCACCTGATACTCAACCCGAATATACGCCCACATCCGAAATTACCTTGCAAACCTATAGGAACCTTCAAATCTTGATTCTGAGGCCGTTTGCTCTAAAGGAAAGCCTTGATAAACGCTTTTAACTTAAAGCTTCTAAATTGAGAATCATTCTTCCAAATCAACTCCGAACTTCTAGAAAATCGAAACCAACTACACATGCAAGTCATAATACACATAGTGAAGCTGTAGAAGGTATCAAACATTTAAATAAAATGCTAGAGCTCAAAATAATAAGTTGGGTCATTACAGATTAGGTGTGGAATTTAACATGGGAATTATAAGAATTTTGGGATTTTGTTGAAACAATCTAGAATTTTGTAAAAATGAGATTTCACTACAAAATCCATTATAGAATTGGGTGTAAGTTATATATTTAAGTTCATAATGCCATGCGTAACATCTATCTTCAAAAAAATTTGGAATCCGGATATGTGGGCTCGGGTTTGACTTTTGTTGACTTTCCGAGTTGGGTTGGGAATTAACTCTAATAGTTGAATTATGAGTTTTGAGCATATACTATTTGGTTTGTACGTCCTTTTGACTAGTTTTGAGTTCATCAACGTCGATTTGAGTTATTAGTGAGGTGTTAGAGCCAAGTAGTGGACTTGGAAGTAAGGTAAGTCTCTTGCCTAATCTTGTAAGAGGAAATTATCCTGGTTGGTATTTATTTGTTATGTGCTATGTGCTATGTGCTATGTGATGTGAGTGCTACATGCATACGAGGTGACTAGCATCCCCGCGTAAGCTAGATATATGTTTATATTCGGGTAGACATAGACCTACATCATGACTTAACTATACTACTTGAATTATACTTTCTTGTTGATTACTTGAAATTATAATTGAGATATAGACTATAATTTGCGTATTAACTGAGCCTCTTTACCTTAAATTTTGGTGGGATATTTGATTGTTGGTAACAATTATGTTTTCTCTTGCATTCCTATCCTCGTGTTTTGTTTATGCGATTAGTAGTTCAGTGTCTTCTTGACCCGCATGTATCTTCGCGTTTGGGAACGTTTCTCAAATCCTATGGGATCGGGCCGTATGACTCGGCAATGCTATGAAATAGCATTATGGATTGGGCCGCACGACCTCAACAGTGTACACTATTCTCGTAGAGCGGGCTGTACAATCTCAGCAGAAGTCATGCGTAATATTCGATAAGGTATCAGAGTACACATGAGCTTTTCCTGACTTGATTTGACATTGTCTTGCTTATCCGTGTTTCGTTCGAGGAATCATATGGTATTTGATGATTTCACAATTATTTTTATCCTGAAAATAATGTTGTTACATTTATCTATTTCTTTGCTACTTGTTGTGTTTCATAACTGTCTACTTTTATGTACTTTGTTATTGGACCACTAGTAAGTGTCTATGTCGATCCCTCCACACTACTTCTTCGAGGTTAGACTAGATACTTACTGGGTATGCGTTAAGTTTCATACTACACTTTTGCACTAATTGTGTAGGTACTGAGACAGGTACATCAGGTGATCACTCGGGCGCGTAGTGGCATCTGCTGGAGTTTTAGTGGTGAGTTGCTTTCCATGCCACGACCTGCAGCAACCGGAGTCTCCTTACCCCTCTGTTTATTTTGTTCTGTCTCTTTTCATTCCAAACAACAGTTATAGTGGTTTTGTATATTTTACTAGATGCTCATAAATGCGTGACACCGAGTTTTGTGAATTTTTAGTGAATGTTCATGGTTGTACCAAATATTTATATCATTATGATTTATGTTTTGTTCATACTTTGTGATGTAGTAAGAATGAAAAATATTTTACCATGGCTTCTAAACTTAATTCCGTGTTTTTAGCAAATATACCACTAGGCAGGTTGCCTAGTGGTTAATATATATATATAGAAATCCAAAAATAATGGTCCTAAAATTACAAATTGTCTAAAACTCAAACTTAAATATGAGAGGCTACTACTAGCTAGTAAGTTTATGCTAACTATCATAGAGTATAGATGAGACAGCCCCCTATGTATGATGTTGTATGTATCAACAAGCCAAGGGAAAAATCTCAATGTAGCACCTCTAACGCTCTCACCAGGCACCAAGTTTTACATTCCATAGGACAAGGAAAGTGTGAATCTCCAGTCTACAACACCAACTTTTGAAGCTGTCCAAGTATCCACCATAGCAGCACTTCTGAATTCCTCCATGTAAGAGCTAATGTAGAAGCTAACTGACCTAACCATTGCATGGAAATCGTGTATAACACTGTATTCTTATGAAGAAGTGTGAGTTGTACAATATCAATGCAACTCAACGAGGCTAGGATTGTACCCCAAGAAGGTATGGAGAACAACATAGTACTCATGGATGCATTTACTAGATCATACACTATTACATCATCTCTAGATAAAGCATGTAATCATTCTAATACCACTCGACAATGGTATACCAATGTATAGCAATTTCACAAGCGGATCTAATCCGGACAGTAAGAACCTTCATTTGTGATCCATGAATAATTTATCAATTGTTTCATCCACAATGTATAATGTAGCATCAACTTCGTAATCCATCCTTCAAGTCATTTGTAAACCATAAGAGAGACCAATCTTGGCCTAGCAATTTCCTGTAACGATTTGACCTTTCATGTGTTGAAGTGTAATGCCTGCCTAGCTTACCTGTTTTATGTGTCTTTAGGCCATCACCAGAATGAGCATGTAGCCATGCTAATACAACTGGTAAGTCACCTATAAATACACAGAACATCCAGCAACAAATGGAACAAACAGATGTGATCTTCTATAAAGAGACACCAATCTAGAGCTTTTCGTTTTGCAAACCTAACCCTAAGGTTAGGAGTTTGGGAGTTTTAAAGGTTGATTAAACTCCTTCCTGCACTTGGAAATTAAGATAATGAATGATATTGAATTGTACCTGCAAAATAAAAAAAACACAAGGTTAGTTAAATAATTAACCACTATGTTGCCCTCTCTTAAGACATGCTGAATTAAAATTCTCCTTCATCTCCTTGAACCTCTTAACTTCAGCCCCAATGCACCATGAAGGATCCAATTCTCCTTCTATAATCCTCTTCATACCTAAGGAATCTGTCTCCAAAATGAGAGGATATAGGTCATGAGCAACACAATAAGATAAACCTTCTCCTATTGCCTTTGCCTCAGCCATAGTGTTAGTTGTTTCCTCCTGTTGTTATGCCTTTGCATACATCAAATCACCTTCCCCATTTCTTACATAAAATCCCATAGAACTGGGAACTGGATTGCTTCTTGAATCCCCATCAGTATTGCAGTTGTACCAGCCAGTTTAAGGCAATTTCCATGTCACTCTTCTAATTACAATCATTGGCCTATACTCCACAAAGAACTTTATTATGTCTGGCTAATGATGTGGAATATGATTAATCCAACTATATCTAACCTTTGCCAAGAAATATAGTATCTTGTTGATCTCATGTATTACCCTATTCATTGACAATGATTCTCTATTCATATTTTTGTTTCTCATCTTCCATAACTCTCAAGTTATAACAGCTGGCACTGCCTGGAATAATGGCTTCAGTTTTGAACAACATGAAGCATTCCACCATGCCCTTATAACCTGATATACATGTATCAGTGGAACATTGATCCTTGTAGAATTCATAAATGTCTTCCACACTCTAGTAGCAGTTGTACATGTCAAGAACTAATGCTTAAAGGTTTCCTCTTATGTTAACAACACCAACACCTGGAAACACATATGTAATCTTGCCTTCTCCGTAAGTCATCAGTAGCCAGTTTGCCTCTCCAAAGCCTCCAAAACAAGAATGCGCTTTATGTCTCACTATGTGCCAAGCACTACTCTCTGTGAACTTACCTGATGTTGTAGATTTCCACAAAGGTTTATCCCAGTAACCAACGCTGCCTTCAAACTGCACATTTTGTATAATATGTGCAACTATATCTTCAGGGAAAGTCTGGTCAATCAGCTCGTCATTCCAGTTATCTCTTTGCCTCAATTATGCTACCTCTTCCAATTCCTCATTGACATGAAATTTAGGTGTCACCAAGTGGTATAATTTCCCTAAACATGTCCAGTTTTCATGCCATACATTTGTTGTACCACTCTTCATCTCCCATGGTATCTCATGCTCTACATCTTCCCTTGCATTCAGCATCTGCCTCCACACATGAGACCCTACCCTAAACTGCACTACTGTACTCTTTCTTGCAATACTTTTTCCACATGAAGTTAGATCATAGTGATTTTTTTGTTCTGAATCTCCACTAAAGCTTAGCAATCACAATTATAGAAATATCATGTAGAGATGTGAACCCTAATCCACCCTCTTCCTTAGGCAGACATAATTTTTGCCAGGATGCCCAATGCATACTCCTGCCTTCCTCCTTTGTACTCCAAACAAACCTTGTAAACATCTTATTCAAGTGCTTAATAACATTATTTGGAGGATCAAACACTGATAGCATGTGTACTGGCATGCTTTGAAGCACACTAGTGATGAGTGTTGCTTTACCTCCAAATGATAGCTTCCCTTTCCAAGAATGCAAATTAATTGTCACCTTCTTTATGAGATCATTATAGTAATCTTTTCCTCTTATAGTGTAGAAAATAGGGCACCCTAAGTAGGTAAAAGGAAAGTCCCCTCTAGCAAAACCTATGGCATCTCCTACTGCCTGAAACAATGCATTGGAAACATTAGCATGCATATAGAATGAGCTCTTGGTTTCATTGATCAACTGTCCAGAAATCCTCTCATAACTCCCCAATAATATCATCACCTTCTTCAGAGATTCTGGTTGAGCGAAGACAAAGATGATAGTGTTATCAGCATATGCCAAATGATTCAAAGGTTCACACCATTTAGGCATGTCGAATCCTAAAAAGGCTTTGTCCTCAAACATCTTGCTCAAGGATCTAAATAGCACTTCTGCTGATAATATAA
>AWOL01S0347766.1:0-31216 GCA_000715115.1 Nicotiana otophora | reverse complement strand
TATATACTAAAATTTGCCTTTTCAACTATTTTCTTACTTACATATTAGATTAAAACTAAAATACATATAATTTAAGAGGAAAAGATTAACACTTTGATAGGAGTGTATATTTTAAAACCTAATATTAATTATGTCTAAATAAATATGAATATTAGATTTACTACAAAAGCTACAGTGAAGAATTTATTATTCACAAAAATATAATAATAAATTAATTAGTAAACTTAAATTAATTAATAATTACTTTTGAATGGTAGCATAAATTATTTTTTAGCTTTTAAGCAACAGCTGGAAAAGGTTGCTTCTCTAAAAAATAAGTGCTTTTGATAGTTTTAGGACAAGAATACTCATATCAAAAAATCATATTAACCAAACTAATTCGTAGTAACTTTTTGAATATTAGAATTATCTATTAATTTTTCATAAAGTTATTTATCTATATTATATTACCAGTAAACTAAAAAATAATTAAGTGAGAATACTTTAAAATATAAGATTATGTGCGTTGTTGGAAGTAAGGTTTGACTAAAAAATAATTAGAAGCTTGTAGATATATGTCGTGTACGTGAAGGGTGCCCATCGCGGTCCATCGATTTGGGTCGTGACAAAAGTAGTATCAGAGCAGTTTTGTCCTAGTCTACAAGCCATGTCTAGTAGAGTCTTGTTTATAGGTGTGTTGTACACCACACTTATAAGCAGGAGGCTACAGGGCATTTAGGATTGTCACTCTTTCTTCTTACTCTAGATCGTGTGGTAGAGCTCAGTTGTAAGAAATTCAAATTCCTAAATTTTATTTTATTCGTTATATAATGATATCTACATCCATAAAGACAGTTGGTAAGATATTGAATGTGGCTGTGAAAGAGTTGAGTAAGAGGAACTCGATTTTGCGCCATGCTTATGATGAGTAAATGTAAGGCCTTAAGTAGATATATGTGTACTACGAAGTGTGAGCCTTTAATAAGGAGCCCTAAGGCATTAATATCTATCTACCCCTATGGTAAAGCAATAAGAGAATCAAAAGGTAGATACAAGTTTCAACAAGTAAAAGAAGCCAGGGGAAGAAGGATACGAGGTACCAAGTTAGTGAAGATTATCTGTATTTACAATTAAGGCAGAGATATATAAGCATTCTGAGTTACTTTCAATAATAATAAAGATATATTCACTTGACAACACCCATTTCAGTTATGCCCTGTGGGAGCTAACAGATATAATTTAAGAGAAGGATGTGATATCAGTATCCAGCTGGGGTTAGAGTAACCAAAAAACTGTGGATGGATTGTTATCATTAGCTCATATTTTCGAGGGATATTGCAAACGTGGTAATGATTCTCCTTGTGAGACACCCAGATGGTACACTTTAGAATAGTACAATCAGATATGAATACTAGAATGTTCAAAAATTTTATAAGATTGGCATTGGAATCCTAGAAGGGATAAATATTTAACCTTAGTATGACTCCAGCCCCGAGACAAAAAAAAAGAATATTAGGTATTCTGAAGAGCTAGTGAGATGAAGAAATGGGAGCTAAAAGTGAAAGAACATTTTGTTGAAGTGTTAAGAATAAAGTGATAGACAAAAATATTATCATGAGAATAAGAAGAGAGTAAATGAAGCATCATGAGTAAGATGTGGTATATGGGTGATAACGGTAAATTAAAATATGACACGATGACAGAGTCTATAGTCAAGTGAAGGAAAAGACAAGAGAAGAGCGGAGAATATAGATGCTACCATTGTAACCTCATACTTATGGTCTCAAATAGCATAGATAAAAACAATATGAGATCAAGAACAAATTTAATATTTGGTAATTTCTTATTTTGAGTTAAAATGAGGAAGAACGTACAATAAAGAATTGATTTGGTGCTTCTTCCAGACTAATTAACTTTTAAATCAATGATGATCGTAGTGGTAACGATCGCTTAATAAGGAAGTAATTTGCATCATTAAATAAAAGTGAAAGTTGTATAAAGCACATTTTCAAGTTTTCTGGGGAAAGTAAAATATTTCTCAATTTCAGATTAGCAGAATATGATACCAACAACCTAACTACTACTATGAATAACATTTAAATATTTTACTACCAATGGTTGTCAATCAGACAGATACGTTATCAAGTTCATTATATCTTATGTATGTTAGGGACATGTAAGTATATATAACAATCAAATGATCTTCTATTGTCATACATGTTAGTTCTTTTTTTCAAGAAAGATATGTTCATACCGTGGTACTGAGAAACTTAGAACTGTCATATGGCTTATGTAACAGTTCAAGCACGGTATGTAGAGGTTTTGACAATAATGTAATATATGTAGAAATCATTATGGGTCAAGGTGCTTCCAAGTATGTGTTTATCCCTGAATTCATTTTTCGTCTTCAGAAAATGAAGAATATTCTTTTAAATTCGTCCAATAGTTATTTTCAGTACACTTGTATTTTGTAATGATAGTAAACAAAGATCAAGCTCAAACAATTTCAAATGTTGGATTGTATTTGTTGCAACATGCTTTATCACATGGAAAACTATGCATTATAATTTTAAAAGGGATATAACAAGAGTTCTCATCACGAAGGAGCAGCCAAAGAGTCAAAAGGAAACATACACGAAAGAATATCGTTTATCCAAAATGTCTTAGGTAAGATATGATCATATTGCATTTTCTAAACTATAACTAGAGAATAATTTGTGATATAGTACATACTAATATTATCTAACTTAACTAAATTTATCATTTATGCATGTTCAAATGACGTCCAATTAATTTGAATTCAAGTATTATACTAATGTAATAACATTAACTTCTCGCATTTAGAGGGTTGTTGTATTTTTCCATATTAATTGCTTTATAACAATTCTTTATAACTTCTGGCACACACATATATGTCACACCTCCTTTTTTTTTCCCGAATGGATATGGAGTTTTTCCAATTAATTGTCTCTTTCTAACATAAAAATAATTAATTAACTTAAGACTAATGAAAGGGAATTACTAATTTGCAATTGAAAGCTAAAAATGTAAAAATGTCCAATATTTTTGATTTTTTATTTAATAATATAATTAACTTATATAATTAAATCCTAAATGCAATTAAGACCTAAAATGCTATGCATGAAATGTTTTAGACATTTTTGGTATTTTTCTTATGATTTTAAAATGTTAAATATGCAATTAAATGCAAGCAACAATTAACAAGAAATTCCTAAAACTTCTATAAAAATAAAAATAATTAAAAAAACCTATTTTGAATTTGTAGGAGTATTTTTCGTCGGGCAAAAATTACGTGCTCACAATATATATATATGTGTGTATATAAAAATTATATATTATTTTTTCATATGAATAATTGACTAAACCCTTACGCGCTAATATTAACGTGCAACACACGTTCTTAGAAACTAATACTATATTAAAAGCACGAATGCCCTCAGTAAAAAAATGTCGTTCGCCTTTTATACCCCTTTAAAATATATTTTATATTAGATAAAGTAGTAATTAATTTATTTTTCTAATATGTAGGAATAGTCATTAATTATTTTTCTAATATTAAAAATAGCTATTTTAATTATTTACCTAATATTTAGGACTTTAATTTGAAAAATCATAATAGCGATTTAATTATTTTATCTAATATTCAGGACTTTGATTTGACAAATCATATTATTTGGTTCAATTCCTTTTCAAGGGTACTTCACTATCAACTTAATTATAGGAGCATTTTTAAGACCACAAATATTATTTTTTGTTATAAATATTTTGCTTTAGGAATTCCTATTTTTCTTTTCTTCTTCCGGTTTAGTTCTTTTTCTCGGTTATGGGTACTCTTTTGGTTATAAAATTTTACGTTTAATAGTCCTTATTTTTCTTTTCTTTTTTAGAACTCCTTTTCTTTGTCTATGGGAACTATACACAATTTTACCTAACATAGACCCTTTCCACGACACATATTATATTTGTGACATATGTCTTTATTTTTTACTATTATTAAATTATAGTTAATTAATACACAATTTTACTTTAGTTTATCTTTTAATCATAATAAATTAGTATAGTTTAGTCTTTGTATATTTAATGAATTATTTTTTTCAATATATTGACCATGATTAAGGACTTTTATGTGGACGAAATTGATTTTCCCAAAGAATGCGTCATAGAGGAAACTATAGCCCCTCAAAGCATTGTTAGTTCTGAGGTTACAGATATTGAGCAAACCTTAGATGGGGCAATTAATATCTATATTGACCGTGATTGAGGACTTTTATGTGGATGTGTTTCCGCCTTATTGAGTTGGTTATACAGAGTCAATGTTCTTCATTTTCAGAACTCATATTTTACTTTTATAACTCAAACATAATTTTAAACAAAATATTTATTTAATTTTTAAAAAGTTTTTACTTATTTAGACAAGATACACGCGTAACGAGTGTACCATTGACTAGTATTAATTAAATTCTTTAAGTTGAGATTCAAAAAAACGGCCTATTCTCATTATAGAATTACATCCACGTTATCTATTATGGGTGCTTAAGCACCCATTGCTTTTTTAAAAACCAACACTATTACTTATATAGAAAAACCAGTAATTTATACAAATATATTAACTAAGCACCCGGTATAAGCAATAATTTTCAAATTAAAACTAGTCGAGCACCCGTAATTTAAATTTTCTGGATCCTCCACTGAACATATCGTGCCACCATGTTGTAATATTTCTATTGAGAGAAAAAGAAAATCGTTAAACTTTAATCTGATTTAGCGATGTCCAGTTTTTGAAGGTTAGTGGGAAAATTTATATTACAAATGTAGGTATTCTTTCTTTTTTTCAGCCATATGAATATGTCAAAAAAAGAAATGACAAAAACAAACTTTGCTATATTCTTGTCATTGATGATACTGATAGGTTTTAATGGTATTGACTTTAATATTTGGAAATTCCATATTATTATATTTGTTCAGCTTGGACGTCCGACAATAACAAAGTTTTTCTTAGTTTTTCTAGTTATAGATGGTCTACAGATTAATTCATCACCTTTTTAAAAAAACTAAAAAATATAAATATTGTTTAAAAATACTTCAAGTAATAAATTTTCTGGTTACAATACTTCCGAAAATATTAGGTTCAAGAAGTCTAAGAGCCCATTTGGACATACGAAATTTTTCACTTTTTTCGAAGAAATTTCACTTTTTTCGAAATCAGTGTTTGGCCATAAAATTTTCAATTTTCACTTGAAGATGGATTTTATATTTTTTTCAAAAATTTGAAAAACTCCAAAAAACTATTTTTCAAAATTTTCACTCATATCATTCACAAAAAATAAAAAAACAACCCAAAATTATATTCATATCCAAACACAACTCTAATTTTCAAATATCATTTTTACTTGAAAAACAATTTCACTTTCTTTTTGGAATTATAATTCTTATGTCCAAACGCCCACTAAGTTAACAATACTTTGATGTCATAACCAAGGAAAGGACAAATATAACGCAATATTGTTCTAAGCGAAAGAAAATAATTTGATGCCAGAATTGTGGACTTAGATTTTTTCTGATTGGTCCAAACACGTAATTGTTTTTTTTAAATAGAGATATGTAACATCAAAACTTGAATTATAACCCCAGCCTGCTCTAACACAATGTTAATATAATTTCTTTAACTTATATATAAGAGGACAACATACAATAAATTCTAATATGTATATGCATTAACAGAAAGAAAGAGACAATATGAAAGGAACACATAATAATAATAAACCAAATGACTGCAAACCAAATGTTTTTTCCTTTGAATCCCTTCCCTAACCGAATAAAAACCTAAACAATTATAGTAATATCCGAGAAAAAACCACAAGCAAACAATACAAATAAGTATGTGATCTTCCTAAACATACAAACAAAACCTGGCCTTAAAAACTTCACATCATTCTCTGTAGTTTCCAAAGAAAACATTGTATACAATTTTCGCGGACAACTGTTATCTAAATACATCAAATAAACAAATACTAAGGGCCTGTTTGGCTCATAAGAAATTTTTTTATTTTTTTTTCGAAATCAATGTTTGTCCATGAAAATTTCAATTGAAATTGAATTTCGGAATTTTTCGGAAATTTGAAAAACTCCATAAAACTGTTTGCCAAAATTTTCACATCAAATCACTCACAAAAATTCAAAAACAGCTCCAAATTATATTCATATCCAAACACAATAATTCTAATTTTCAAATACTCATTTTTACTTAAAAAACAATTTTCACTTTTTTTGGAATTTTACAATTCTTATGTCCAAACGCCCACTAAGTAAACTAGCTAGTCTCCCTAGTGTTGTATATATAAAAACAGCTCCTATGTCTCAACTGCCCAAAAAGAGTTAGAAACAGATACTGTGAATATACCAATATGGATACAGTGGTGCCACAGGCATATCTAAATAACACATCCACAGCACCAGATTGGTTGAACAAAGGAGACAATTCATGGCAATTGATTTCAGCAACTTTGGTTGGATTGCAAAGCGTGCCCGGGCTGGTAATTTTGTATGGAAGTATAGTGAAGAAGAAATGGGCTGTTAACTCTGCTTTCATGGCTCTCTATGCCTTTGCTGCTGTGATTATTTGCTGGGTTGCATGGGCTTATAAGATGTCCTTTGGGGAACAACTCCTTCCCTTCTGGGGCAAAGCAGGTCAAAGTCCAATTCAGAATTTATATATATGCATGCATTGATCCACTATAATACTTCTAATTTAGTGCCAAGTTAGTTGCACTTTAAATCATAAGGTTCAAAGTTTAATATTTATTGAACTTTAGTGAGTTTTCTTGTGTTTCGTGTTGAAAATGCTGGATTCAGTTGAACCCGTTATCACAAGCTTTAACCTTCGTCTAGAGTTGGTCGTATTGAATGATGTGATTATTTTATCTCAGCGCTTAAATAGTTTGACAAGATGATATAAAATGGCTTTATAACTTTAATACTAGATCAATTAGCACTTCTTACTTGGCGTAGCTTGTTACATGGGTCGTGATTAACTTCACTTTCATCTAGATTTCATCAAGTGGTCCTCTAGGAAATTCTAATAGACTAGAAGTCCTTCTAGCCCCTTATGTTAACTTCTATTTCAGCACGTCTTCCATGTGAAATACGTTTGAAAGTTCTTTTGGATAACGGCAATGAGACTTAAATCCATAACCCCAGCATGCTTGTAAGTTATATTGAATAGTGTGACTATTTCATCAAACAGTTTAAGTTGTTATGTTAAACCACGGGCAGAGCTAGGTGGGCAGAAGGGGTAACAGAAACCCCTTCGCCAAAAATTATACTTTTTTTTTATATATATATATATATATATATATTTGATGTTGAATCCCCTTAACTTTTTCATGTGTTTGTTTTTTTAATTTTCTGAATTCCCTTGATAGAAATCATGCTTCAGCCACTATGTTGAATATAACACACTTTTATTTACTTAATTATATCTTCAACAGGTCCAGCATTAGGCCAGAAGTTCCTCATCAAACAAGCCGCCTTACCGGCCACTATCCACTACTTCAGCGACCACACAACAGTGGAAACAGCCATGGCAACGCCATTTTACCCAATGGCGTCCATGGTTTGGTTCCAGTGCGTGTTCGCGGCGATAGCGCTGATTCTGCTAGCTGGATCTTTGCTTGGGAGGATGAACATAAAAGCATGGATGATGTTTGTGCCTTTGTGGCTAACTTTTTCCTATACAGTTGGGGCATTTAGCCTTTGGGGTGGTGGATTTTTGTATCATTGGGGTGTGATTGATTATTCTGGTGGTTATGTTATTCATCTTTCTTCTGGGATTGCTGGCATTACAGCTGCTTACTGGGTCAGTATCTTCTGCCTTTTGTTCTAAGTACACATTTCTATAACAACATTTTTATATAATAATCCTTTGTTATAAAAGTTATTTTTTGCACTATTTACTAAAGAAGACTCTAGATTTTGACAAAAATGATATGACAACCACATAAAAACTACAAATTTCCTTTTAGAGAAAGTTGAAATGACAAGGACCTTCTCTTCATTTCAGTTTACGTGGCATAGTATAGATTGACTCGATACAGAATTTAAGAAACGCTAAAGAGATAGAGACTTGTCTAAGTGAGAAGGTCCAAATATACTCCAAACATTTGTGATTTGTGTGACATGTCTTTCATTTATCTTTCGTGGAGCCCCATACTATTTTTCATCTCAAATATTTCCCTCCCACCAACGATTTTTCACCATAAAAAATTGGTCAAGTCATGTAGGACAGTAGGAGTATATTTGGACCCCTACAAGTGTTTGTGAATATATTAGTTCTGACATTTTCAATTGGTCAGAGGTATATTTCAAATTATTGCAGAGAATATACATAAACTAGTTTGATAATTTAAAGATAAATTGGATCTTTTGTTTGTTTAAGTGGCTCTACTATAGGCAAATATCACATCAACCTGCATAATGGTGAGAGAAAAGAGGGTAGTCCATTGCATAAAGTATCGATATCCCGTACGTATTCACGCATGGTCGGGGGAAAGACAGCGTCTTTAAGGTTGTGATTGTGATGAGACAATTTACCCTAATGCAAGCATTAGTGGCTGCTTTCGCGCGCGGCTCGAACACGTCTAAAGACAATTTTACTGTTTATCCAAAGCTAATGATTGTGAATTCTTATTCATTTTCTTCTTCTTTGCCTTCAGGTAGGTCCAAGGACAAAAAGTGACAGAGAAAGGTTTCCACCAAACAATATCTTATTGATGTTAGCAGGGGCAGGGCTACTGTGGATGGGATGGGCTGGTTTTAATGGTGGAGATCCCTACAGTGCAAATATTGATTCCTCCATTGCTGTACTCAACACTAACATCTGTGCTGCAACAAGCTTACTTGTCTGGACATGGCTTGATGTTATTTTCTTTGAAAAGCCTTCTGTCATTGGAGCTGTCCAAGGAATGATTACTGGCCTTGTTTGTATCACTCCGGGTGCAGGTAAACTTGATACGGACGTTAGTCTCTTCATTTAAACTCATGGGCAAAAGTAAACAAAAGAAAAGGGAAAATGACACTGTTTAGCTGCTCTCAAAATAATAGCCGAAATATATATATATATATAAATATAAAAGTATACAAATTTATATACTTTTACGGCTACGTACATTCAAAGGGAGGCTAAAAGTGATATTTTTCCGAAGAAAAATAAAGAATATAAAGTACTAGAAATCCCTTATATATCTTCTAGTGGCATAAAAATCTAATAGGACGAAAAGGTTCTAAGAAAGCACTGGACCTAAAGTAAACGTACTCATTAGCATGTCTAAAACATATTTTCTACTAACTGGTATTGCATATATAAATCTTTTCGTTCATTATACCTTATCTTTTACTAAGATTGCATTGATTCTGTTGTGTTTAAGATGCACTTTGAATGTACCTTAGGTGTCTAACATGTAACAGTCTTAGTTATTGAAGTGTCTACATAAAGCCGGGTTTATGATTTTTTGAACATGGGTGCACCGCTAAAAAAAAGTTAAAAATAAAATATTAAACGAGAATCAATCATTGTTCCTCAGGATAAATAACTCAATATTCAATCAAGTGCAATATTCAATCTTTTTAGAGTTAATATTTGACTAATTCTAGATAATACGTACATAAAATACCTAATTCGATGGTGAGATCATAAGTTAACGTGCTCCATGATTTAGGCTATAAATAGACGGTGTTTACATGAAAAAACATGACCAATTTAAGGGACTAAATTATGTAAATTTGGCCTTACTTAAAAGCTACTTTTAAATACTTTTGATCATCTGTATGCTTAATCTGTTCTTGCAATTATAGGTCTAGTTCAAGGATGGGCAGCTATAATAATGGGAATCCTATCAGGCAGTGTACCATGGTTTACAATGATGATCGTTCACAAGAGGTGGCCATTGCTCCAGAAAATCGACGACACGCTCGGCGTCTTCCACACGCACGCCGTCGCCGGTTTTCTCGGCGGCACGCTCACCGGACTCTTCGCGGAGCCGGTCCTCTGCAACCTCTTTTTGCCCGTGACCAACACGAGGGGTGGCGTTTACGGCGGTTTAGGTGGTATCCAATTCTGAAAGATAGTTTTCTGGAAACAACTTGCTTACCGTACTCATTTCATATTTTTCATAAAACAATCTCCTGCACGATTTTATCAAAAAAAAAAAAAAAAAAAAATTTAGTGTAATCCCACTAGTTTAGTTCAGAGAAAGTAGTATGTACACAGACCTTACCCTTACCTTGAAACTTGCACGATTTCATTCTTTTAGATTATTTTCAATAGTTCTACAACACATGTTGCATCCAATTTTTAAGATAGTTTTCTGATAACGACTTGCTTATCCTCATTCTATATTTTATTTATAAAAATTAGCTTCCGCAATTTCACTCTTTTAGATAATTTTTTCATTTTTCTACAACTTTAATACTAGATCAATTAACACTTTACATTCATTCCAGTTTTTACATAATATCCTTGCTTATCCGCATTCCATATTTTTTTTCTAAAAATTCTTTTGCACGATTTCACTCTTTTAGTTAAATTTTTCACATTTTTCTACAACACAGGTAACATTTAATTTTTTAATTTTTTTTTTTGGCTAAAAACGCCTTGTTTACATTTATTCCATATTTCTCATAAAAATCTCTAGCACAATTTAACTTGTTTAGATTATTATTTTTCAATACTTCTACAACACAGGCGGCGTCCAGTTCATGAAACAGATTGTGGGTGGTGGATTTATTATCGGATGGAACGTCGTTGTGACTTCGATCATTTGCTATTTGATAAGTTTGTTAATGCCACTGCGCATGTCGGAGGAGCAACTGAAGATAGGAGATGATGCAGTGCATGGCGAAGAAGCTTATGCATTGTGGGGAGATGGAGAGGTTTATGATTCAACTAAGCATGGATTATCATCTCCAGATAATACTACTCATGGAAAAATTGCTAGTAGGAATAGAGAAATGATCTAAAAAAAAAGGGAAATTGGATAAATAAGTATATGGTCGGGTGAAAAACTTATATGCATCCGACGTTTACACCAAAATAAAATCAAGATTGCAAAACATGTCTTTTTCATATACACATTTTTCTCTATGTGGTTGTGATTTGCATGCTTGCTTGGAGCCTAGGGTTTACCGGAAACAACCTCTCTACCTGAATAAGACAGGGTAAGGTTGCGTACATAATACCCTCCCTAGATCCCCTATTTGTGGGATACATTGGATTTTGTGTTTGTTGTTGTTGTTGTTGTCTTATTGTTCAGATTAAATTACTTGATTTACGGGTTCAAACCGTGGAAATAGTCTTTTGCAGAAATGTAAGGTAAGGTTGCGTACTATAAACCCTTGTGGTCCGGCCCTTTCCCATACTCCGTGTATATAGCGGAAGCTTTGTATACCAGGTTGTTTTTTAGTGTGAATACTTAATACGGGTAAGTATTTACGACAAGGGGTGTGTTCAATTTGCATTATGTGGAAATTGCTAGAGGGACTACATAAATGATCTAAGAAAAGGAAAATTGGATAAATAAGTATATGGTCGGGTGAAAAACTTATATACATCCGACATTTACACCAAAATAAAGAATGCAAGACTTTTTCATATACATATTGTTCAGATTAAATTACTTGATTTAGTGTAAATACTAAGTACAAGTAAGTATTTACGACAATGGGTGTGTTCAAAACCTTGATAGATGCATACATGGAAATTAAAGGGGTTAATACATAAATTTCTGTTTTAGCTTGTTCAGAATTTTAAATTGTGTTTACATCATGTACTTATACAATAATGTATCTTTTGAGACAAGAAAATATATTTAATTACAATTTCAGATAGATCAAGATTTAATTTTAGGTTCAAAATATTATCTTTCTATTCCTTGTATCTTCATCTTTTCAAAAGCTCAAACAATTTATTTTTGGAAGATCAAATTTCCGGCTTAAAATCTACAAATGATGAAGATAAAACATATAACGTGCAAAAATTTGACTACTCTTATTTTATAGAACAAAGGACAATTTAAAAACATTTAAATGAAACCAAAAAAAGAAAAAAAATATGATTATTAAATTTAATACTTTGGTCATTTATATTTTCTGAACAATTCACATATATATAATTCACAATAAAAATTAATTGTACAATATTTATATTTTCTGAACAATTAACACATATATAATTCAGTTAGTTTAATCTATATCTATATACTATATTAAAAGCACGAAACCCTTTAACCGAAATGTCGCTTGCTTTTTTTACCTTTTAAATATAAATTTCACACTAGGAAAAATAGTCATTCTATTTTTCTAATATTTAATAATTTGAAATTAATTAAAATTTTGCTAATTAAGTCTTTCTTTGTTTGAATTATGCAGGAAGTCCTAATATTTAGGACTTTAAAGCTAATTAACATTTATGTTATAATCCTTTCTGTTAGATTTTATTACTTGAACACAAAATAAGTTAAACAATAATTCTAAACTAAATATTAAAACATGCTTTGACTTAAACACTCTCTTACCAAATCCTGGAAAAGTTCAACTCTTCTTCTTAAATGTCGTTTCAGTTTGAAGTGTAAGGACTAAATTATTTAACAATAAATTTAAACTAAAGAATTTATGTAATAACCACTTAACCTGTAAAAGAAAGATGGACATTGCTTTACAACGGAAAGGAACACATTTTTCTCCATAAGAGTATGAAGATTCACGTTTATTTTTTAATATAATATTTTCTCTATTATATTTTATTTAACTAAATAACGCGTTGTCTCATTTATTAAATTCTAACAGTTGATGTAATATTTTTAATTTCTTAATGTTATACAAAGTAAAATAGTGATATTATCACTGTTGGAAGGTGTATATACTAAAATTTGCCTTTTCAACTATTTTCTTACTTACATATTAGATTAAAACTAAAATATATATAATTTAAGAGGAAAAGATTAACACTTTGATAGGAGTGTATATTTTAAAACCTAATATTAATTATGTCTAATTAAATATGAATATTAGATTTACTACAAAGCTACAGTGAAGAATTTATTATTCACAAAAATATAATAGTAAATTAATTAGTAAAATTAAATTAATTAATAAGTACTTTTGAATGGTAGCATTTTTAGCTTTTAAGCAAAAGCTGAAAAAGGTTGCTTCTCTAAAAAATAAGTGCTTTTGATAGTTTTAGGACAAGAATACTCATATCAAAAAAGCATATTAACCAAACTAATTCGTAGTAACATTTTGAGTATTAGAATTATCTATTAATTTTTTNTAATAATAAATTAATTAGTAAACTTAAATTAATTAATAATTACTTTTGAATGGTAGCATAAATTATTTTTTAGCTTTTAAGCAACAGCTGGAAAAGGTTGCTTCTCTAAAAAATAAGTGCTTTTGATAGTTTTAGGACAAGAATACTCATATCAAAAAATCATATTAACCAAACTAATTCGTAGTAACATTTTGAATATTAGAATTATCTATTAATTTTTTATAAAGTTATTTATCTATATTATATTACCAGTAAACTAAAAAATAATTAAGTGAGAATACTTTAAAATATAAGATTATGTGCGTTGTTGGAAGTAAGGTTTGACTAAAAAAATAAAAGGATATTTTGACATCGATGTTGAGATTAAAAATAATTTACATTTGAAAATTTAAGCTCTTATTTTTGTTAAGATTTACTTGAATATTTATGAAGTCCAAAACTCATATTAGGTATTTGAGCAACCAGAATTCATTGCTTTAAGGTCATCGAGAATACTAAATTATTGCATGATATTTGAGTACAAATCAAGATATAATATTAGGTCTCAGTGTGATGACCTGATAGGTCATCTAGAGTTTTAAACCTTAATTCTGTATTTCGAAACCTCAAATAGTTCCTTTTTGCCTTTTTCGATTTGCGTGCGCGAACCGTGTCTTTTTTCGGAAGGTTTTTATGCGAAAAATTAATTAAAATGTGAATTCATGCCTTGAAAAATTCACTTGAGTTGACCTCGGTCAATGTTTTGAGCAAACAGACTCGACCCCGTGTTTTGACTGTCCCGGTGGGACCGTATCGAGATTTGGAACTTGGGTGTATGTCCGAAATCGAATTCGGAGGTCTCTAAACTTGAAGTTTAAAGGTTTAAAGAATTTAAAGACTTGACCAAATTGACTTTATTGCTACCGGATCCGAATTTTGGTTTCGGAGCTTGGCATAGGTTCATTACCATATTTATGACTTGTCTGCAAGATTTGGTACAAAACAGAATTGATTTCACGTGGTTCGGACGTCCGGTTGTTAAGATGGAAATTCTTAAGCTTCATTAAAATTTTTATTTGATTTGGTGTCTGATTCATAGTTCTAGATATTATTTTGGTATTTTGATTACTCGAGCAAGTTCGTATGAGGTTTTTGAGCTTGTGTGCATGTTTGGTTTGGAGCCCTGAGGGCTCGGGTGAGTTCCGGATATGCTACGGAATGAATTTGGACTTAGAAAATAGCTTGTGCAAAATATTTCTCGTGCAGGCCTCAGACCTCGCAATCGTGATTGCGAGGTATGGCTTCGCATTTGCGATATGGGAGTGTCCATGCCAGGTTCGCATTTTCGAGCTACTTTCTCGCATTTGCGAAGAATAGCTGGGCACCAATGGTTCGCAATTGTGAAGTGGGTCTAGGGGAACAGAGTTCGCATTTGCGATCAATATGATCGCAATTGCAAGGAGTCCAAGTTCGTAAAGTGTGAGACCTTCACATAATTGCGACATCTGCGCCTGGACTTAAGCTGCGTTAGACGGGATTTTTCTCAGTCTTCCCAATTTTTAACCCTAAAAACCTTAGATGCAATTTTTTAAAGAGTTTTTTCTCCCAATTCATTAGTAAGTGATTCTAACCTACTTTCTTTTAATTACCCATTATATCTCATAAAATTTCAACCTTAAATCTAGGATTTTCATGGTAGAAATTAGGAAAAAATTTGGAAAGACTTCTTAGTCTAAAATTTGGGGATTTGGACGGCGGTTTGATGTCTGATTTGAGTAAGTCTTGTATGGTTGGACTCGATATCGAATGGGTATTCGGATTTTATAATTTTGGTCAAGTTCTAAGACGTGGGACCGGTCGACTTTTTGTGCCGAGTTTTCAATTCTTTGCTAAAGTAGTAGTTTCATTTATTTAAATTAGTTTCTTATAGATATATTTATAGCATGTAATTATTTTGGCTAGATTCTAGCCGATCGGAGTCGGAAAGTTGAGGAAAAGGCATTCTTATCGATTGATTGAGCGAGATTTTAGGTAAGTGACCTGTCTAACCTCGTGTGGGGGGAATCTCAACTTAGGAATTGGCACTGTTGTATAATTTGTGATATGTGAGCGTCGTGTGCGCGAGGTGACGAGTGTGTATACGGGCTAAATGTGAAAATTCTGATTCTTGCTGAGTAGTCTTTTTTTAAATCCCTTAACTGAGTTGCCTTAGCACGTGTAGCTGTCATGTTTAGCATAGTATCGCATGTCTACGTGTCTTAATTTTTACTTGAAATTTGTGTAACATGCTTAGTTAAATTACTTGCCTCTGTGATCTTGTATCCATTCTTTAACCGTATGATTCCTTGTTGCAAATTCATTGTTCCATAGGTTACGAGTTGTGTATTTACTTTTGGGACTACGAGGCGGTAGCTCGGGAGATCCCCGCTGCATATTTACTTTTGGGACTACGAGGCGGTACCTCAGGAAATCCCTCTATTACATATTTACTTTTGGGACTACGAGACGATACCTCGAGAGATCCCCATGTTACATATTTACTTTTGGGACTACGAGTCGGAACCTCGGGAGATTCCACTATTGTGCATTTACATTTGGGATTACGAGACGATACCTCTGTTACACCCCGCATTATTATGTCGATGTTACACCATGTAGTATTGTATGTTGAAATTTTCGTAAGATAATTTACCTCAGTTTAAGGACAAGATTATTTAGAGATTATAAGTATTATGCTACTTCAAACAAGTGATAAGTAAATTTGTGAAGCTGAGGGAGTAAGCGAATCGAAGAAAGTGAGTTTTCGTCGAAGTTTGACAATTTGGGGATAAAAACGGTCCAAGTTATAACACCCCGTATTTATGGACTTGTTCCATACAAAGTACCACATGACCATGATTGTGATGTGTATAATGTATGTTAAAAGAGATTAGTATTTTAAGTAATTTGAGATAATTCTTAATTATGTAGATAATTGGTTAATTATTAGACTAGTGGGGGATTAATAAGTTGATTAAGAAAAGGGGTAAATTATTTTGGATAAACTTGATAGGCTCCTAACGTGGCAGCAAGTTTTGGCCAAATTAATGACTCCTAAGTCTTGTAATTTGGTGGCACATTATAGAGGACTTGTGGCCAAAGTCATCAAAGTGTGGGCCCCACACCCACTAATACAAAAGACTTCTTGAATTTACAAAATAAGATACTTACACCTCTAAAGTGACGGATGAACTTCATAGAAGAATTATATAAGATTAGGATCAAATTCAAAAGTGATGGCAAATGGGGGTGGACCCCACTGTTCACTAACTACAACTATTATATTTACTTTTGATGGATAAACTTATGTCTTGAAGATTTGTGTATATCATCAGGAGGAAATAAATATTTTGCCTCTTCTCAACATAGTTTTAGAAAAAATGTCCCATTGAGAAATATGAGTTACAACGTGTGGAGATAAAAATATGTCCTTGCATGGAAGAAAAATGTGAAGAACGACATAGAGATTATGCCTACTCGATTTTCTCCGGATGATTGCAAATCAGCTTCAAAGCAAAGTAAGTTAGAAGAAGAGTGTAATCTTTCTCAAAGACAGTATACAGGTTTTGCGCACCACCTCGATCTCGTTGTTCTGTTTTGGCACGTTGGTTAATCCGGGATTTCTTCTATGTGAAGTAATGAGGAATAAGAGTATTTCTTGAAAAACAAGGTAAGAATTTTCCTCTCCTTGGTATATTTAAATTCTTCCAGGTCATGGCTAAATTGTAGGATAAGAATTATGGGATTAATAGCGGAAACTCGTATTTTGACGTTGCTATTGTTGTATCAGTTATTCGATAATTTTCTAAGTTTTTTTCGTGGGCGGGAAATCATTGGAGTAACTTGGATATATAGTTGTAGTCATCACTGATATGTGTTTTGAAGGAAATAAAATATTGAAGAAGTATGTTTGATAATCGTAGCCGAGCTTGCCGCTCGTTGTATCATAGTTTGGGTTGAGAAACTTATTGTGGGAGTTGCTAGTTGTGTTATTGTATTACCTTAACCATGGTAGGCTTGAGGGAATGATAAGAACTAGGGAAATGTCGCATGTTTCATTGTAGGATTGGTTACCTTCTCTTATGGATTAAGAGAATTGTTTGTGTGGTTGACAATAGTATTATTCGTGTTATTGATAATTATGTATTGATGGATTGCTTTGGTTATTGTTGTTGGTATATGGTATAGGATAAGGCTCTTGTTACGGGGGAGATGCTGTCCAAATTTACATAAACGAGCTACTAGTTTTAAGTTGCGGATTTAGCCTTTACTCAACACTAATTTTAAATCTCCTTATGCTTAGTAGATTGAGTTGAGTTGTTTGAAGAATTGCTTGGAAAGTATTATAGACTCAACAGAGTAAAGGTATGTTAAAGATATCCCTTCTTTCTTTTTGGCATGATCCATATGATACAAACGAAACGTGCAAACACACAACTTTCATAAAGGACTCTATTCATAGAAGTACTAGGGGTGTCTATATTCTTGATTCCCAATATGAATTATTATTATATCATATGTTTATGGGTCTCATAAAAATACGTATTTGATAAAGTTTATCCGAAAGGCAATTTGATTTTATGACATTACGAGAAATCTTATTAACGTATTACTTATACATTTCATGCATTTATGCATGTACATTGACCCATGACCAGATGGCGTTATATACGCGTATATTATATGTATATGGGATATGGAAAAATGTTACGGCGTTATATACGTACCACCACCTGATCAGCTGGTATACATTGATGATTTTACCCACAATGGCCGAGATGATATGATGGGATGTCCTCAGAGGCTTAATGATGTTATGAACGCATATACCTATGCATGGTATGACATTTATATGCATATTCATGGCATTGTAAATATAATTGATTCATATAGCTAATTCAGACATACATGTTGAGTCTTTTACTCCATGTGTTCTCTCATGTTTATTGTTTACTAATTTTCATTCCTTACACACCCAGTACATTATTTGTACTAGCTTTTCTTTTTCCTAGGGACGCTGCGTTTCATGCCCGCAGGTCCCGATAGATAGGCCGAGAGTCCTCCAAATGGTCTATCAGTTTAGCAGAATATGTTGGTGCGCTCCATTTGCTCCGGAGTTGCTATTGGTCAGTATGATTAGGACATGTGTTGATTGGTATGGCATGGCTTTGTCCCGACCTTTATGATAATTATGTATCCTTAGAGGCTTGTAGACATATGTCGTGTACGTGAAGGATTGTATGGCCTCATCTGCCTACGTTTAGTGTAATTTTGATCTTATAGGCTAGTATGTCATATGTATAAGTTTGTATTCCCTCATGCTTTACTCCGGTTCATTTACCTATTACGTTGGTACTCGGTTGAGTAAGGTACCGGGTGCCCGTCGCGGCCCATCGATTTGGGTCGTGACAAAAGTGGTATCAGAGCAGTTCTCTCCTAGGGAGTCTACAAGTCATGTTTAGTACAGCCTTGTTTATAGGTGTGTTGTGCACCACACTTATAAGTAGGAGGCTACAAGGCATTTAGGACTGTCACTCTTTCTTCTTACTCTAGATCGTGTGGTAGAGCTCAGTTGTAAGAAATTCAAATTCCTAAATTCTATTTTATTCGTTATACAATGATATCTACATCCAGAAAGATAGTTGGTAAGAGATTGAATGTGGTTGTGAAAGAGTTGAGTCAGGGGAACTAGATTTTGCGTCATGCTTATGATGAGTAAATGTAAGGCCTTAAGTAGATATGTGTGTACTACGAAGTGTGAGCCTTTGATAAGGAGCCCTAAGGCATTAATATCTATCTACCCCTATGGTAAAAAGCAATAAGAGAATCAGAAGGTAGATACAAGTTTCAACAAGTAAAAGAAGCTAGGTGAAAAAGGATACGAGGTACCCAGTTAGTGAAGATTATATGTATTTACAATTCAGGCAGAGAAATATAAGCATTCTGAGTTACTTTCAACAATAACAAAGATATATTCACTTGTGGAATCCTAGGAGGGATAAATATTTACCTTAGTATGACTCCAGCCCCGAGAAAAAAAAAGAATGTTAGGTATTCTGAAAAGCCAGTGAGATGAAGTAATGGGAGCTAAAAGTGAAAGAAAGTTTTGTTGAAGTTTTAAGAATAAAGTAATAGACAAAAATATTATCGGGAGAATAAGAAGAGAGTAAATGAAGGATCATGAGTAAGATGTGATATATGGGTGATAACGGTAAATCAAAATATGACACGATGACAGTCTATAGTCAAACGAAGGAAAAGACAAGAGGAGACATGCCTTGAAACAATAGAAGAGTATAAGCCATAAAGTTATATCCTTTTTTCGAGAAATAAGTTGACTACTCCAACGTGATTACCATAGAGAAACGTTAGACCATGGAGTAATATAAACTAGTATGAGATGTTGAACAAGATAAAATGAATATGAATTAGGGACCGAATGATTTGACAATAACCGACATCATGAGAATTTTAGAGATGATGTTCCGGCGATAATAGAATGGACAACAGAAGAATAACCTTTAATGGTCATTCAGGAAGTCGCTTCCCTAAAGCGAGCACTGTGATCCAAGTTAAGCTTAAGAGACTAAGTGTGCCAGTTATACTAAGTGCCACCCTTGTGCGTAAGAAATTCAATTATCCCCAGTATAGAAGGGTTACCGCAAGGCGAGTAAGATGTCAGTGAAGATATGAAAAAAAACGCCAAAGATGAAGAGGTAATTATGGAATATTAAAGGAAGAATGCGATAAAAATGTGAAAGGAATGAGATTGCATCTATTCAGATCATACGTATATGATATGAATCCAGAACATTATACAAGCATGACGCCGAGGAGAAACAGTAAGGGTTCCATCACTAGATGTTATTGATAAATAAGTGCAAATGAACACTGGATACATAAGAAGCCAGTGTGCGGGATAAGTTAAGACAAAGGATATAACCCAAGAGAGATTACGCAGAATATAGATATGAGAATGGACTAACGTGTAGCTAGTAGTTGATTCAGGAAGAGCCTAGCCATGGCTAAATAAGAGGATATAGACAAATCGGCATGTTGTGCAAGATAAACATAGTGAAACCCAACATAGGGAATTCAGTCTCGCAAATATGATGACATCGTAATCTTTGAGAAATATTCAGATAGGAGTTGGGGTTGTACAATCAAAAATTTCAGTTCAGAATCAACCTTACGAGCACAAGGGCACAGAGGTAATTAATTAAGGATAATTATATGTGAGTAACAATGTCAAAAAAAATAATTCTTTCGGGTATACGATGTAATAAGCTCGCAGCTTTACAGGAGTCAAAGGGTCTCTCTTAAGTACTACAAAGAAAGATTAGCTGAGGGAATAAGGAAGAAGGCTTCAACTTAAGCATAGTGACATAATGAAGAAATGGTCTTGTAACAACAGTCTCACAACAACATTGTATGCACTCTATAAGAAAGTGGCACCTATCGTGGCTAATGAACGGGAAGAAGAAAAAAAATCAAAAAGTGATATTCAAAATCATATAGGTTGCATGTTATTCCAATATATTTGGGTACTAAGATAAACCAAGTATTCATACAACAAGTGGCAGAACGACCAGGAAAAGTCATTGCTTACATTTAAAGACAACTGAGAAGCCACGAAAGGAAATCTAAGGTGCTAGCAATTTAAAGGAAGATTGCGAGTAGTATAAATATATATGTGTAGGTCGCAAGCTAAAGTATGATAGAGAGACAAGGTTTTAGGTAGATAAGAGTAAGGATATAAAAAGGTGAGTGAGAAGGTGACGAGAACAGGTAAGGCCTCGAGATTAAGCCATCAAAATAAGAGAGCTGATGGTTTTCATAAGTTATAGAAACCTTGCTACAGTCTGAATGAACTCAAATGAGTCTAAGAATATGAGCAATTAGAAGAGATGAAATGCAGCCCTGGTAATAGAATAAGGGTGTAATGGTGATAGATAAGAGGATGACGTTTAGGCCTTTGATTAAGTAATAATTTAAAGAAAAGAGATTTCATGGATGGAACAATATTAGAATACCCCCATATGATAAATCACGTTGGGATGATATGAAGTACGGTTATTGAACTATAGTATCACCCCTAAATGGATAAGGAAAATCACTCCAGATGTTCCCCGATGAGATGTAAGCCCTAGTGGCAAGGTATTACGTAAGAAGTTTCAAGTTATCAGTGGTAGATTGTAGATCAAATCAATAATAGATGAATAAAAGTTACAAAGTATGAGTTGAGACCATCAGTCTTAAGATGAACAGTAATGAATAAGCATTAAATGACTCGGATTTATACATATAGGATAAGCAACGAGAATAACCTGGAGTTTGGTATCAAACCTCAGTAACGGTAAACCGAAGTAAGAGTTATGGTATGGTATGTCCTATTTAGATGCAGTAAAGTCATGCGGTAGAGAACCGGGTCTATGAAATAAGATATAGCAATATTCGTAAGTTCGACAAAGTACCGAGCGAAGAACTTCAGTATACTTATAGATTCCCAGAGGGACATCTTGTCAAGCTTTGTATACGTTCACAAAGTGAGGCTTAGAGATTGGCTAAAAGCTGGAGGAAAGAGGAGAGAAGAGTGTGAAGGCGAGAGAGTAAGCGAATCGAAGAATGTGAGTTTTCGTCGAAGTTTGACAATTTGGGGATAAAATACAGTCCAAGCTATAATACCCCGTATTTATGGACTTGTACCATACAAAGTACCACATGACCATGGTAGTGAGGTGTATAAGGTATGTTAAACGTGATTATTATTTTAAGTAATTTGGGATAATTCTTAATTATGTGGATAATTGGTTAATTATTAGATTAGTGGGGGATTAATAAGTTGATTAAGGAAATGGGTAAATTATTTTGGATAAACTTGATAGGCTCCTAACGTGGCAGCAAGTTTTGGCCAAATTAATGACTCCTAAGTAATGTAATTTGGTGGCACATTAGAGGACTTGTGGCCAAAGTAACCAAAGTATGGGGCCCACACCCACTAATACAAAAGACTTTTTGAATTCACAAAATAAGATACTTACACCTCTAAAGTGACAGATGAACTTCAAAGAAGAATTATATAAGATTAGGATCAAATTCAAAAGTGATGGCAAATGGGGGTGGACCCCACTGCCCACTAACTACAACTATTATATTTACTTTTGATGGATAAACTTATGTCTTGAAGATCTATGTATATCATCAGCAACGGTTTAGCAAGTGTGGAGGAAATAAATATTTTGCCTCTTCTCAACATAGTTTAGAAAAAGGCCCCCTTGAGAAATATGAGCTACAACGTATGGAGGTAAAGATATGTCATTGTATGGAAGAAAATTGCGAAGAACAACATAGAGATTATGCCTACGTCGGTTTCCTCTGGATGATTGCAAATCAGCTTCAAAGCAAAGTAAGTTAGAAGAAGAGTGTAATCTTTCTCAAAGACAATATACAGGTTTTGCGCACCGCCTCGATCTCGTTGTTCTGTTTTGGCATGTTGGTTAATCTGGGCTTTCTTCTATGTGAAGTAAGGAGTAATAAGTGTATTTATTGAAAAAACAAGGTAAGAACTTCTCCTTGGTATATTTAAATTCTTCCAGGTCATAGCTAAATTGTAGGATGATAATTATGGGATTAATAGCGAAAACTCGTATTTTGACGTTGCTATTGTTGTATCAGTTATTCAATAATTTTCTAAGTTTTTTTTTCGTGGCTGGAAATCATTGGAGTAACTTGGATATATAGTTGTAGTCATCATTGATATGTGTTTTGAAGGAAAGAAAATATTGAATAAGTATGTTTGATAATCGTAGCCGAGCTTGTCGCTCGTTGTATCATAGTTTGGGTTGTAAAACTTATTGTGGGAGTTGCTAGTTGTGTTATTGTATTACCTTGACCATGGTAGGCTTGATGGAATGATAAGAACTTGGAAAAATGTCGCATGTTTCATTGTAGGATTGGTTACCTTCTCTTATGGATTAAGAGAATTGTTCGTGTGGTTGATAATAGTATTATTCGTGTTATTGATAATTATGTATTGCTGGATTGCTCTGGTTAATGTTGTTGGTATATGGTAAAGGAGGAGGCTCTTGTTACGGGGGAGATGCTGTCCAAATTTACTTAAACGAGCTACTAGTTTAAGTTACTGACTTAGCCTTTACTCAACACTAATTTTGAACCTCCTTATGCTACAGTAGATTGAGTTGAGTTGTTTGAATAATTGCTTGGAAAGTATTATAGATTCAACAGAGTTAAGGTATGTTAAAGCTATCCCTTCTTTCTTTTTGGCATGATCCATATGATACAAACGAAACGTGCAAACGCAGAACTTCAATAAATGACTTTATTCATAAAAGTACTAGGGGTGTCTGTATTCTTGATTCCCAATGTGAATTATTATTATATCTCATATTCACGGGTCTCAGAAAAATACGTATTTGATAAAGTTTATCCGAAAGCCATATTGATTTTATGACATTACGAGAAATTTTATTAACGTATTTCTTATGCATTTCATGCAATTATACATGTACATTGACCTATGACCATATGGCATTATATACGCGTATATATATGGTAAAAGTTACGGCGTTATATTCGCACCACCACCTGATCAGCTGGTATACATTGATGATTTTGCCCACAGTGTCCGAGATGATATGATGGAATGTCCTCAGAGGCTTGATGATGTTATGAACACATATACTTATGCATGGTATGACATTTATACGTATATGCATGACATTGTAAATATAATTGATTCACAGAGCTAATTCAGATATATATGTTGAGTCTTTTACTCCATGATTCTCTCATGTCTATTGCTTACTAATTTTTATTCCTTACATACTCGGTATATTATTTGTACTGACGTTCCTTTTTCCTGGGGATGCTGCGTTTCATGCCCGCAGGTCCCGATAGACAGGCAGAGAGTCCTCCAAGTAGGCTATCAGCTTAGCGGAAGATGTTGGTGCGCTCCATTGGCTCCGGAGTTACTATTGGTCAGTATGATTAGGACATGTGTTGATTGGTATAGCGGGGCTCTATCCCGACCTTTTATGATAATTATGTATCCTTAGAGGCTTGTAGACATATGTCGTGTACGTGAATGATTGTATGGCTTTATCGGCCTATGTTCAGTGTAATTTTGATCTTATAGGCCAGTATGTCATATGTATAAGTTTGTATTCCCTAATGCTTTACTCCGGTTCATTTACCTATGATAGAATGATATGAAAGATATGTTACGTTGGTACTCGGTTGAGTAAGGTACCGGGTGCCCATCGTAGCCCATCGCTTTAGGTCGTGACAACCTTAGGAGCGCCCCTGTTGTTTACCTCTATTTGCTGTATTGTTACCTTTCTAAAATTTCTCGTTGTTCATTTCTGAGTCATTTCATTGTATTACATTCTCTGTCTCATTTCCTTTTATTCCATTATGGCCCTGACCTGACCACTACTCTACTGAGGTTAGACTTGGCATTTATTGGGTACCGTTGTGGTGTACTCATACTACACTTCTGCACTTCTTTTTGTGCATATCCAGGTTCTTTCTACCAAGACAGATACCAGTGAACTCGACCGTACGTGGAGACTCCATGGTATATCTGCTAGCGTCCGTAGACCTCGGAGTCTCCCTCTACCCTTATTATGTTATTTTCATCATTATATTTAGACTCTAATGTATAAAGACACTTAGTAGTTTCTCTTAGAAGCTTGTGACTCATTTCTATCGGGTTTTGGGAGTTGTAATTATTTGAATCGCAGTTTCTATTTATATATCATGTGTTGAGATTTGAGTTCAATTTTATATTTAGTTATTCCGTAAATTGTTAGGCTTACCTAGTCTTAAAGACTAGGTGCCATCACGACACCCTATAGAGGGAAATTGGGGTCGTGAGACTAAGCTATTAAAATAACTGCACAACTCATATATTAAAGTAATGATAAGATATTAGAGTACTTTTGTGTGATGTAATTTTTTTAATTAAGTTGGCTAAGTAGGAACAATATTCATCATTTTCAATAATTTGTGCTTTTTAAAATTTTATTTTAAAACTCAATCACATAGTTTTATAATAATTGTATAATTTTTAAAATTTTATACTCATCGATATGAAATACACGCACAAAGCACGTACCTCAAACTAGTATAATAAAACATAATTTTATAATTGTACAACTATAGTGGGTAAAGTTGTCACACCAAAAATTAACCCGATAAATTGCGATGATATATAATGAATAATCCAATAGTCCTAAGGAAGAAAAACCAGCAAATTAACCACCCATTACGCGCGTGAAGAGCAGAGCAAAAATTCTCACGCCTATCGTTTCATCTTGTGGCTGAAAAGCCAGCGAATGCCCCCAATAACAGAAAAGAGGATATAGCCTCTCCTCCTGTACAATTTCTAAGAGTGCGCCATTCGAAAATGGCCACTACGAATTTTTGCCGCCCCAAATTCATTCATTGCCCAAATGCTAAAACTCAGCAGCAGCATCACAATTGCTTTCAACTTGCCTCAAACCTCTACTTCAGTCACAACTTGAAAAGCAAACGCAGTGGAGCTCAGTCCATACGACGGCGGCGTAGTAGTTTGCGTGTGCATTGCCAAGCAGCTGCGACTGACCTTGAGCTTGCTGCCCGCGCCGGCAAAGACCGTCTATTGAAGGTCTGTTTATTGCGCCTTTTTTTTTTTGTTTAAGTTCTATGCACTCTTGTTGTAAAAAAATATGATCACTTATTAAGTAATTATAGGTAAATGACCTGGTTAGGAAATTAAAGCTAAGCATTCATTGATTATTTGATAAAAGCGGTAGCTAACCTTATATCGCATGTTAAAATATGTTTTACCGATTAGGTAATTATAGGTAAATCTTTTGATAAGTGTGACATTGGCTATATAATAAAAATGGTTAACTAACCGGCTATCACATATAATTTGAAATTAGTAAGCAACGTGATATCACATGTTAAAATTCATTGATAGTGTAAAGAATTTTAAATTGTCCGTGTATATAACTTAAATCCTTTTTTTTGGTGGATGAGAAGTCTGTTTCACCTTTTGTTTTTTAGTTTAATTTATGCACTGAAAGTACAAAAAATATTTATACGATGAGTTCACTTATTAAGTAGTTATAGTTAAATCTTTTGGCTTTTCATTGTTTTATGCTATTTCGTTAGGTGGATGAATTGGTGTTTGCTATTTTGTATGTGTGTAGGTGCCCATCTCGAATATAAGGAATTTCTGCATAATAGCACATATTGATCATGGAAAATCGACGTTGGCAGATAAGTTACTGCAGATGACGGGGACTGTAGAGAGCCGAGAAATGAAGGAACAGTTTCTGGATAATATGGATTTGGAGAGAGAAAGAGGCATCACTATCAAATTACAGGTGCACATTATTTATTAACCAAAATCCAGCAAGAAACAAAAATGTTCTACTTGGTTTATGCGTGAGCTTTGAGTAAGATTTCTGGTATAGTTGCAGTAATTTGATAGTGCATATGTCACAATGTGTGTGCAGTTAGACAATATTAGTCAAGACCAGAAATGGTTGCAGGTAGCAGACATAGAGGATAAATGAGAGAATATCTTTTGAGACAGTTTGTCATGTACTGCATAGACCTCCAAATGCACTCATTTGGAGGCGTGGAACGAGGATGCTCGAATGTGTTAAAAGAAGATTGAGGTATGCCCAAAATAACATAAAAGGAAGTTGTCTCTGAAGACCTAAAATCTCTTGGAATCCATGCAAATTTAGTGAAAATAGAACATTATGGAAGCAAAAGATTTAGATGATATCATCTCAAAAAAGATTCTATATGATACCAAGTAAAAGGTTTAGACATGTTGGTATGTTACATTAGGTCCAATATTTTTTAGGAGTCTTTTTAGTTTGTTTAGAAATTTGCATGTCAGTAGAAAATGTAGAGAATCTTTAGTGTTAGAGAACCCCCAAACTATTAAATATTTGGATAAAATGGATCCAAATGGAGCGGAATGGATAGTGACGATTCATATTGCCATCTCCAATAGCTTGGGATAGAGACATAGTAGTAGTAGGTGGTTTCTTTGTTCTCTAATAGCATGGACTGGCTTCAAAAGGATTTCTGGCGGGATGGATGTGGGGGAACCTGCATGTTTCATCAATTAGTGGGAAAACAAATGCTCTTAGATTAAAGGAGGAGGCCTGCATTATTCACTTGCATTTGGCTGTTAGGTTTGTTTCTTGAGAACTGTGTCAATGAGAAATGCTACCATTGAGAGAGATAAGTGGCTACAGCAAAGGGGGTGAGGAACAAACAAAATCTTTGGGTCGTATGGAGTAATGTTGTGGAGAGGTATTATGAGATATGAGATGATATTTATGGACACATTGAAGTGGGAGATAGCACTAGTGTATGTTTTTGGAGACAAGATAGTGGTGAGACCTTTGTATGATGGGCTATAGTAATATCACTTCCCAGAAAAAATAAAAAATAATTGTGGTTAGGATATCAAGGGTACAGGAAGCAGAAACTGTATAGGACCTCCATTTAGGAGAAACTTGCAACACTAGGAGGTTGAGTTTTAGAGTTTGGCGTGGACTTTATATTGGCAAAAAGTCTTAGGTGGTGTTTGTTTCTGGATATTTTGTTTCAGTTTTTGCCACTAGTAAAAGTTTTTCAGTTTTTGCAAAATATGTAAAAACTTTTCTTCAATGGTATTTGGTTGGAAATATATTTTCGGAAATATCAAAAAGTTGTTTCGAAAAAAATTTCAACACTTACTGAGAACAAAGGCCACCTATATGGGAGGGATAGAGAGATGGTTTCTTCGTAGTAAGATTAATCAAAGTTCTATGAGAAGAGAAGGAAGGGACTTTCCTAATTATTCAGTGTGAATTCCAAGAGCACCTATGTTTCTTTGCATGGCTAGCAGCAGGTGAGGCTGTCAACGCCGGAGAACTTGGGGAAAAGAAATTATACATATGGTTGTTTCATGTGCAAGAAGGCATGTGGGGATCTTATCATTTTCTACTCCACTTCCCAGTTGCAGATGGGCTATAATTCCTAGTTTGGAAGATGGGTGGAGTTGAGGGGGTAATGCCTACCAACACAAAGGAAATGCTAAAAGGATGGAAGTTCTGGAGGAAAAGCAAAGAAGTGTATCACGGGAGGTAGCCCATGTGGTGCTATTGTTGATTGTTCAGAGAAAAAGCATTTGAATGGGTTGAAATACTTTGTTCACTTAACAGTAACATTCATGTCTTCCGTAAATTTTTGGAGCACCCATGTGATACCAGTTAGCATTAAGTCTCTCGCAGTTCCTGCAAAATGTATTGTGACCTTCACTACTTAAGTCTATTCACTTTTGCTCGAGGAAGAAAGCAATGTGGAACATAGCTCTAATTTGTAGTCTGTGTTTCGAGGAAGTTTTATATGCTTTCGAAACCTTTCTTTGTCTCAGTGTTGATCATTCTGATGCAATCCGAGGAAATTCATGTAACTTTTTTATTGCAGGCTGCTCGAATGCGTTTCGTTTACGAAAATGAGCCATATTGCCTCAATCTGATTGACACTCCAGGTCATGTAGATTTCTCATATGAGGTATGTGGCAGGTATGGTCTTAACATGAAGGTGTTGTGCTAACCCTCAATTTTGGTTGGTTTACAGTACACCAATCATCCTGATCTTATAAGGCAGAGACTCTGTATGTATATGGTTGTTGTTTTCATGGTTTATATTCCAGGATAAGTGGGCAAGATGTTAATTTTGTCAAAAAAGCAAGGAATTTGTGTTGCATTCATGTGAAATTTTCTATACATGTGGAATGAATGCATCAGCATCTCATAATTGAAGACTTCATGTCACAAAGCTGTACCTGGTTCATAACTTGAACAATTTCATATCTTATATAACAATTTCTTTTGGTTTGGGTGATTAATTTCTCATCAAGGGTATTGTAAGTTGTTTTCACCATGACATATGTCACTTATTAGTGGTTGTTGCTAATTTGGCCCATTCGGAAAAATTCAACTAAAGCAAAAGAGATTGGAGAAGTTAAGCCTACTATGATGTGCAGCTCTTATTGATCTTGAAGGCGATTGGAGACCAACAATTTGATACTACTTTAGCATTTATCTAATATAAGATAACATGTCCTCTAAATCCTTACCTGGTCACATAGTTCGATATATGCCTGATCTTTTCTTAAAATTTCATTTTTGAGTTGGGTGGTAGGGGTTATCAAGTGAGTTTGGGTCCAAATATACGTTGGTCCGACTGTAAAATACGCCACTCCTTGGCGATTCTTATAATTTGGACTTGGAGATGTTCAAATATATACGAGCTTTATTGACATGACCTGTTGGCTATTAATATTGGTATTGAATATGTAAATTATGCATTTTTACTTAGATATAGCTGTTTGTTTTCTAGTGACTATTCAAGCACTAACTTACTGTAATCACCCAATATGCTATAAATTAGCAGACCAAAGTCACCAAATACACAATGCATTTATAGTGTGGCGAAGGTGGTTTATTTGTAGAATTGTTTCCTGTGAAACACAGAACAGATTTCCATTTTATGCCATATTAATTCTTCATTAATATCAGGTCTCTCGGTCTCTTGCTGCCTGCGAAGGTGCACTGCTTGTTGTTGATGCATCCCAGGTTTAAAGACATTTACCTCCTGTATATTTCAGAATCTATTCGTAAAATACATGTAACGATTCTAAGTTGCAGTTCTGATTAGTTAATATGATAGTGAATATGAACTGTCATATTTCATGCCTATTACAATAAATGGAGTTTTTTGCAGTGTCCGATTTTGAATTGAGTTCTTATGTTATAGGGTGTAGAGGCGCAAACACTGGCTAATGTGTATTTAGCATTGGAAAACAATCTTGAGATCATCCCGGTACGTTTGTTGGAATGCTACTGTGTATCATGAATTACATACTGCCTTATCAAAAAAAAAAATCATGAATTACATATTAAGCACATAATTATATCAGACATTTCAACTTTGGAAAATATCAACAGCTCTTTTCTGGTGTTGCAAGATGTTCTTATTTTAATAGTTTAAAGCAATTCCTGATAATTTTGACATCTGATAGGTGATAGCGTCCTCTTTCAAAAATGATCTATGTTTTTGAAAATTTTGAAATTGGCTTAATTTATGCTTTCAAAACTATTGAAAGTCGAGAGAAATTACGAAGTTATATATTAAAATGTGTCTGCATTCACTACATGTCTAAGTTTATTGAACTTGAGTAGAGAATCTTATGAAGAAAATACTGTAGGATATACTATATTCAGTTTGTAGGAATTAATTACTTACCTTATTGTACATATACTAAGAGTGATTTTTGAGGTTCACGAAGAACTTTCACAACCGGCAAATGGCAGAATTCCAAAACCTAGTCGGTTTGCTTCTGATACAACCTAGGGAGAACCACACCCCAAAAGCTAGTTATTAAGGTGGGAGAGCCCAAGGCTATATAAACCCCACATCAACACATTGCAATACCGATGTGGGACTCAAGTCTCATACATTGCAAATTGTGAGAAAGCACGGGAGAAAATATGTTATTGATATTGGATAATAAATACAATACAAGAGGTCCCTATTTATAGCTATACACTACAAGGAGATATTATTCCTCTTCCAATGTGGGACAAGACTATACTATACATATCTGTAAACTAACACTTCTCCTCAAGCCGGTGCATACACATCATGTACCGAGCTTGTTACACATGTAGCTAATACGAGAACCAGTAAGAGACTTAGTAAAAATATCTGTTAGTTGATCATTCGACTTTGCAAACTTTGTAACAATATCTCCTGAAAGTATTTTTTCTCTGACAAAGTGACAGTCGATCTCAA
>AWOL01S0347700.1:0-10731 GCA_000715115.1 Nicotiana otophora | reverse complement strand
TAGAGTTCGTGACTCAGTACTACCAGTCTTAGGAGGTTGTATATTCATATTTATTCCGCTGTTAGTTTTAGTTACTTATTCAATTAAAAAAAATGGCTTCAAAATGTAATTGAAATCGGCTTACCTAGTCTTAGAGACTAGGTGTCATCACGACGCCTATGGTGGGATTTTTGATCGTGACACCTAAAGAGAAATTCAATTCATGTCCACTCATAATTCATGAGAAGCCACAGACGACTGCCATTAGCTATAGACAGTTCTATTATTCTATGTACAACTACTTATGCAACAATATAGTAACAAGTTTAGATACATAGGGTAAACATGTAGATATAAAAAATTTTAACGGGTTAACGGTTTACCGGATAAGAAAATTGAGTATTCCACACCCAAACCATTAAGTCGTTAATTATAAAATCTCAACCCGTTCACCATCCATTATCTCGATAATCCGATACCAATAAGCCAATAAGTCATCGGTTTGGTTAACGGGTTTGGTTTGATTTTGAATAGCCCTACTTAAAAAGGATAACAATTGAATATATATGCCGTTTAAAGGACACGTTGTTTAATTTCACTCGAATGATCAAAGAACAGAAAGTAATTGAATTAAAAGGTAACAAAACGATCAAATTAAATGTGACAAAATAATTAAGCATGGCGTCAGGTTCAAATGCTAAGAACCGGTCCTAATCGAGCCCTCGAAATGGAGCTTGGTTACAACTAGATAGATAAACCGCTGAAGAACATTTGAATAATTAATAAAAGACAAAAGTAAATTTTATTGCTTTGATATGCGTGCCAACAATGACCCAAAAAATGAAAAGGTTCTCCCCATTATATGGTAGGGGAGATTAAACCCCAATACAAGTCTAAATAAGGTAAAAATCCTTTCCTTCTTTTTCTCTCATGAAAACACGATCTACAGTTAATATCGAGCGTAATCCGCGCCGTAATATTCGGTTGATGGAGGATATTTCGGCTCTCTGTTTGTCTTCTTTAACCGTTTCTTCCTTTTACCCTCGGTTCTTCATATTGCTCGAGCTAGGATCTCTCTGGATTCGACCATGCTCAATTCCCAACGTATCATCTGTCCGCTTCTGGTTTCGATCCGCGGGCACCCTCGGCCTTACTCGAACTAGTAACGAGCAACGGTGTTCCTTGCTTCTCAACGGGAAATCGGGGATAACTTTATCCCCGATTTTACCCGCACACAAAAGATATCACGAAAAAATAAATCCTTTGGTTTACTATTTGCAAGCGTAAGACACAGGTGGATTAGGCACTAGAAAATAACCTTTCGTAGAAAGAGAAGAGAAAGGATTGCATATATAAAACAATAGTATATATACAATGTAATAGGAATGCATGCATTTCTACAACATAACTACAGCAGGAAGCAATAATGCGTGCTTAGATGAGAGTGGTTAGATATATAATTAAGTAAATCCTTCCTTGGCACATCACCAAGCATATATCTTTAGCATACCAATGTACCAGAAGTCAGAACAAGTAGGAATACAAAGAGTAGCAATCTGTTTCATATATGTTCAGAACATGAGTCACCCATCTCATTTTTGGGTATCTTTATCTTCAGATATTGGGAAATTTCATGCATAAATCGTGCTGGAAAAAACGTGCGGAGAATTCTAAGCTCGAGAGGTTAGAAGGTGCAAAATTAATGGGTGCGAAAGCTGCAATTGCTTCGGTGGGAGTCCAGATGTTTCCTTCTGGTCGCTTCCTCAAATTCTGGATTCCACTCCCAACTCCCTTGATCCTCTCAAATTTCTTATCATGTTTCTTATCATGTTGAAAGTTTACGAATTGTTTTTCCCAAATGATCGAGCTTATTGATTCTTTCGGAAATCATGGTAGTTTTTTCAAGTACTAGACACAATCCTTTCACTTAGATTTCCTTGCAAGTTAATTAAGGCATAGTGACTGTTGACAGATTGTTCAATATTCAATATACTCCCTTGCGTTATTTCCCGTAAGTTTTCATTTCTTTGATATATTTTCAGCAGCATATTTTATTTATTCGTAAGTGTCAGAGCAGGGTATCATTGTTCTTCCTTAATTCACTGTTTGATGTTGTTTAGTAGAAGACTGATATATATCGTTAGCTTACCTATAGCTTATACTAAATTTTACTTGAATATTTAAATAATTCTTATAATTTGTGTTTTTTTTATACGTAATGTTTAGTATTGATTAGGGGTGTACATAGGTCGAATTGATTCAGATTTTTTAATTATCAAACCAAACCACTTATATCGGCTTATTAAATCTAAAGATCAAACCAAACCAATAAAAGTCGGGTTTTTAAATCTCGGTTTTTCTCGGGTTTTTAGGGTTGTTTCCTTTCTTCTTTTTTTCCCAAAAAGTCTACATAGCACAAAACATAGAATTTGTGCTCCAAATATTTCTTTAATCCTAGTAAGACAGAACTATATAAGGTGTTTTTAATAAAATAACATAAATATGAGACGATTCATGACATTGTACTAAAATATTCAACAATAAAGATGAGAAAATGACATCAAATAAATATTATTAATAAGCCATAATCAAAACAAACATAATTTAAAATTATTAATAAGTTGCTAAAATAAGTACGACTAATAAGTACTATTATTTACATGACTAACACTAAAAGAAAAATAAGTTATGCATTTTATCTAAACCATGAAAAAACTAAAATATAGATATCTAACACTATTTTCATTCATAGTACAATTGAATTGAATGTCTTTTATTATCATTAGTATTGATTTGATTTTTGGTTTAGGATTTATTTGAGTTACTAACATTTATGTACTATAAAACTTATTTTAGCATCCAAAAGTTATAAGTCCAAGTTTGAAATAGTACGTTAAAAAATAAAATTATAAAAAAGCTTAAGAAATATTTATAAACTACACTATAATAAATATTTTCATGTATTAAATATAATTAAAACTTCTATACATATAATGATTGGTTTGGTTACTTTGTTTTAGTTAAAACCAAACCAAATCAAATATCATCGGGTTTTTTATTCCCAATACCAAACCAATCAATCAAACCAAATATCGTCGGATTTTTTTTCCCAATACCAAACCAATCAAACCAAACCATAGTCGTGTTTTTTTTCCTCAGTTTGACTCGAATTATCGAGTTGGTGCGATTTATCGGTTTCATTTGTACACCCCTAATATTGATTATATATTGATTTTAGGCATGCCNAAATTTTTTATTCCCAATACCAAACTAATCAACCAAACCAAATATAGTCGGGTTTTTTTTTCTCAATACCAGACCAATCAAACCAAACCATAGTCGTGTTTTTTTTCTCAGTTTGACTCGAATTATCGAGTTGGTGCGATTTATCGGTTTTATTTGTACACCCCTAGTATTGATTATATATTGATTTTAGGCATGCCACATGCTCTAGCTTCACATTGAGGTACTCTCACTTGAATGCTTGTCACTATAAAAGTAAAACAATATCAAGGGTTATATACTATTCATAGTAAATTAAATATATCAATGATACTAATTCATTTTTCAAAAATAATAATAATGTTACGTTTACGATGTATTGAATTAACCTATGTCGGGGCATATATTATTGTTTAGCATCTTATGATATCCAGACAAAGATTACCAGAACCCTCTCTGTGTTCAGAAAAATCGATTGAGAGTATTAACGCAAATTTAAGGAACCCAATGAAAAGTTAAAAGAGAACATAGAAGAAGATAAACACAAAGGAACTACTAAAACGAAAGAGGAGAGCGGCAGAGAGCAGACATAAGAGGAAGAAACGTGGGCTCATGTGGTGGCGTTTTCTTTTAGGCAGAATACCAATACGTATAAGTTGCATTTGTAGAACGACTTATAGGGGTGTATACGGTCAAAATCGAGTTTGCTTTTCGTGTGACTAATCAAGATTGAAGTATGATGGACCGAGGTTCGTCATTATAATATCGAGCTGTGATGTGAAGTTGGGTTGTCGAGTTCGAGACCCAAAGATCGATCAATACCGAGATCGAGTCAATATTAAACTCGAGACCCAGAGACTGACCAATACCGAGACCCACCAAGATCGAGACCGAGCCAAGGAACAAAAAAACCGTTATAGCCGCATTTGAGGAGAAAATCTTGGTGGAAATCACAGTTTGAATCAAGGAAAAGCTTATTAATTAATCTATCATGGGATCCCCATTATGTATTTTTAATTATATCCAAAGTAGGATTCCCCCACTATATTAAGAGTGATTATCATCTCTAAAAGGGAGATTGATTCATGGACACATTCAAATTTACTGAGATTTACATAACATCTAGCAAATATTATCCTTTTTGGGCTTTGATATTGATTCATCTTGTTCTCTTATCAATCACTCTCTATTCAATTTGGGTTTGCATTCATTCTTTTTACAGTTAATTTTGGTATATCTTTACTTATCTTTCCAATTTGTACCAAGTTATACCAAATATCCTTAGAACTACGTATAAATTTACCTCTATCCATTTTTCAAATAAACAGTTTGGCGTCCATCGTGGGGCTAAGGATAATAGTGGTTATTTGGTATGAATATCTGTAAAACACACTATTTTACACTTGCTCTTGGAAGTATCTTTGATTTCAGGTTAAAAACGACGAACTCTCAATTAATGGCCCTACCTATCGATAACGAAGTTGGCCTTCAAGATGAGAATAACAACATGACGCCCGGGGATGAAAGGCTACTCGTTGACCCCGTTGGAACTCAAGCCGTAGATCCAATTGACGTTAATTCACATGTGGCCATTGAGGCGAACCAACATTCCGACCCCGAAAATAATATTCATGGTGGAACTCGACCTGCAGTTCGAAATACCCAAAATGTTGGGGAAGACGGGATCAACCTGCGTATGATTATCGAAATGTTGCAAGCTCAATAGGTAGCGATAGCTCAGTTACAGAGCCAAACCCAGGCACCGAGCAGGACCGAGCCCGGTCCACCCCGAGAAGTTACCCACAGAACCGATCTAGAGGACGACGAGATCGAATCTATATTATTAAAGAAATTCGGGGAAACCCTATCAAAGGGAGCAATGATATGGTATCATAATTTATCGCCTAACTCTATAGATTCTTTTTGCTATACTTGCAGATTCTTTCGTAAAAGCACACGCCGGAGCCATAAAGGTTGAGACCAGGAAGTCAGACCTTTTCAAGATAAGGCAAAAAGATAATGAGATGCTAAGAGAGTTCGTATCTCGTTTCCAAATGGAACGAATGGATCTACCACCGGTCACAGGCGATTGGGCCGTTCACTATTTCACCCAAGGTCTGAATGAACAAAGCTCAATGACTTCACGACAATTAAAACAGAACTTGATTGAGTATCCAGTTGTTACCTGGGCCGATATACACAATCGATATCAATTAAAGATTAGATTCGAAGATGACCAGTTGGGTTCTAGGTCCATTATTAAAAGGGACATCGACCGAGAACCGAGGTCGAACAAGGACCGATACCGACCATATAACGAAGATCGTAGGGGTATCGAACCAGGACGCAGCTCCGTAAAGGAGAAGTGATCGAGGCCAAGGGTCTAGAGGGCTGATGAACAAGAATGGTTTCGACATGCATACCAGAGCTAAGGAAGCACCACGATTATCAGAGTATAACTTCAACATCGATACATCAGCCATCGTGTCAGCTATCGGACGCATCAAAGATACTAAATGGCTTCGACCTCTGTAGCTCGATCCAGACCAGAGAAATCCCAATCAAATGTGCAAGTATCATGGCACCCATGGCCACAGAATGGAAGATTGCAGGCAGTTGAGAGAGGAGGTAGCCAGGTTATTCAATGAAGGGCACCTTCGAGACTTTTTAAGTGACCGAGCCAAAAACCATTTCAAAAATAGAGAGTTCAATAGACAAAACGAACAAGAAGAGCCACAACACATTATCCACATGATCATCAGAGGGATCGACATCCCCTAGGGGCCAGTGCTTAAACGTACTAAGATGTCGATTATAAGAGAGAAGCGATCTCGAACTCAGGATTACATACCTAAAAGAACCTTGTCCTTTAATGATGAATACGCATAAGGAATCATGCAACCCCATAACGATGCACTGGTAATGTCTGTACATATGAATAAAACTCAAGTTAAGCATGTGTTAATTGATCCAAGTAGTTCGGCCAACATCATTCGATCGAGGGTCGTAGAGCAACTCAGGACCAGGTCGTGCCCGCAACCCTGGTACTAAATGGATTCAACATGGCATGTGAAACTACTAAGGGCGAGATAATATTTCCAATAAACATAGCCGGGACCATCCAAGAAATGAAGTTCCACGCAATCGAGGGCAACATGAGGTATATTGCCATGTTCGAGAGACTGTGGATCCACAACATGAGATCAGTACCCTCGACCCTTCACCAGGTTCTAAAATTCCCAACACTATAAGGAATCAAAATAATCTACGGGGAGCAACCATTCGCAAAGGAAATGTTTTCCATCGATGAAATGATTCTGATATCGTCACTCTCATCGACAAAGGGATCAAATTCGGAGGAAAAATAGGATACCAAATAGCAATCACAAACATCAGCCTCGACCCAACTAGAGAAGCAGAAGACTAACGAAGATGACGATTATGGGATCCCTCGATCCTTCATGATCCCCGATGACTTCGACGCTACCAAATCAACAGTCGAAGAACTATAGAAAATCACGCTAATCGAACATATGTCTGAATGAAAGGTATAATTAGGCACGGGGTTAAGTCCCGAGCTCAGGAAAATGATAATTCAATTTTTTATAGCTAATATGGACAGTTTCGCTTGGTCCCATCTTGATACGATAGGGATCATATCAAAAATCACCACTCATAGACTAAGATTGGATCCGAAATTCCATTCGGTAAAGCAAAAAAGAAGGCCCCAGTCCGAGGTCAAACATGCCCTCATCAAGAACGAGGTAACCAAACTTCTCAAAATATGATCCATTCGAGAAGTAAAATACCCCGAATGGCTAGCAAACCTAAGAAGGGAAACAAACTTAGAATGTGTATAGATTATAAGGATCCGAATAAACCATGCCCTAAGGATTGTTTTCCTTTGCCTAATATTGATCGTATGATCGATGCCACGGCCGACCAAGAGACTCTCAGTTTTCTCGATGCCTACTTCGGGTACAACCAGATACGGATGAACCCGGAGGATCAGAAAAAGACCTCGTTTATCACTAAGTACGATACCTATTGTTATAACATAATGCCATTCAGTTTAAAAAATACTGGTGCAACTTATCAAAGCCTAGTAAAGCGAATGTTCAAAGAACAAATAGGAAAATCAATGTAAGTTTATATTGATGACATGTTAGTTAAGTCTCTGCGAGCATAGGACCATTTAAAATATTTGGAGGAAAATTTCGATATACTGAGGGAGTATAATATGAAACTCAACCCCGAAAAAGGTGCATTCGAGGTCTGCTCGGGCAAGTTTCTTGGTTTCATGGTGTCCAATCAGGAAATTGAGATCAACCTCGATAAAATCAAAGCTTTCGAGGATATCACGGTAGTGGATAATGTAAAGGCCGTGCATAGGCTAACAAGACGGATACCCGCCCTAGGACGATTCATTTTGAGATCCTCTGGAATGCCAGCAGGCCTTGGAGGAACTAAAGCGGTATTTATCGAGCCCGCCGTTGCTTCATACCCTGAAAGTGGACGAACAACTTTACATGTACTTAGCTGTCTCGGAGATAGCGGTAAGTGGAGTCCTGGTTCGAGAAGAACAAGGTACGCAATTCCCTATTTATTATGTCAGTCGGACCTTAGGTGAGGCCGAAACTAGATATCCACACTTGAAAAATTAGCGCTTGCTTTAATTAGCGCCACTAGGAAACTAAAACCATATTTCCAATGTCATTCGATATGTGTTGTAACGACTTATCTTCTTCGAAATATTATACACAAACTCGAGCTTTCAGGACGATTGGAAAAATGGGCCATAAAAATCTGTGGGTACGATATTGAGTATCGACCCCGAACCGCCATCAAATCTCTAATCTTGGCAGACTTCGTGGATGACTTTACGCCAGCCTTCCTATCCAAGATAAAAAAAGAACTACTTATAAAATCGGGTACCTCTTCGGGAGTCTGGACCCTCTTTACGGAAGGTGCTTCGAACGCGAAGGGGTTCATACTAGGAATCGTGCTAAAATTACCTACAGGTAATGTAGTTAGACAGTCTATCAGAACTACCAAATTGACTAACAATGAGGTCGAGTATGAGGCCATGATTGCAGATCTCGAACTAGCTAGAAGCTTGGGAGGGAAGTCGTAGAGGCTAAGTGTGATTCCCACATCATGGTAAACCAAGTTAACGGGACTTTTGAAGTCCGAGAAGATAGAATGCAGAGGTACTTGGATAAACTACAGGTGACTCTACATCGATTTAAGGAATGAACCTTGATAAATATGGATTTTGACCGCTTATTTGCTCTCTTTTACTTGCGTTTTAGATCAAAAATGCTTAAAGGTATTCCTGGGAACTAAGAAAATGTTCTTTCATGCTGGAATATTGGGAGACGAGCCAAAGAAGTCAAAATCAACTCATAAAGAAGTCAAAAATAGACGAGGACCAAAATAAGGCAAAAAGGCCCACAATGAGGACCGTACAATACTGTGTGTGGCCTTCAGAGTATGCGGACCGCACAATTATTGCGCGGCTACAGAAGAGGAGATTCAGAGAGTTAGTTTTTAGGCAGGCTGAAGATATGCGGATCGCACCATAATTGTGCGGCCGCAGGATGACAAGTGTGGCCGCACTCATAATTGTGCGGTCCGCATAAGAGAAGAATCAGAGAGCTATGTTCCAGTGGCCGCACTCAGAATTGTGCGGTCCGCACAATCAAAAGAAGTGCGGCCGCATCCCACTTTTATGCGACCGCAGAAGACCCAGTTGACCAGTCAATCTCTGAGTGCGGACCGCACACAGAATTGTAAGGCCGCACAACCTTCGCATGGGCATTTTTGTCAGATATTTTCAGTTTAGTATAAATAAAACTTTTTGTCATTTTTAGGAAAGGTTTTTGTTTTGGGGGAGAACCTGAACCAGTTTTCTTTACGTTTTTGAGTAATATTGTACTAGATTAGCTTCTAAACATTAGATTTTCTTTCCCTAATCAATTATTATGCATTCTATCTTAATTTCTTCTTGTATTTCTTCATTTTTCATGAGTAGCTAAATTTTTAGCTAGGGTTGTGGCCCAACCCTAGTGTGGGTACTTAATGGGTGTTTGATTTAGGACTTGTTTGTGATTGGGTTCGTGATATTTAGCCTAGTTCTTGCTTGAATTCAAGAATTAATGGTTGCAAACATGGATTCATGCTTAATTGACTTAGTCTCTACTTGAGAAAGAGAGACTAAGTCTAGGAAAACTTGGCTAACAAGAAATTGGGGTGAACTCATGAAATTGATAGCCCCAATTAAAGGGGTTGAATCAAGAGATAGTAAGATCCGACTTGAGCATTTATCACTTGTTTGCGCAATATCCATTTGGACTTGAGAAAGCCAAATTGGGCAAAATCACTTAAACTACCTAGAGGTATAGAGTGGGTAATTGTGTGTGATTGCTATATTACAACCCCGGCCAATCAAACTTTACCTAGAGTTTACAACCCATGAGGTAACCACCTAGGTGGAAGTCACGACCCTAGATCTTTTATCATTTGGAAAACAACCAAAATAAAAAATATTGTCTTCTAGTTTTATAATTGCAATCAATAGTTTCAAGTAGAAGTAGAAACAACAAACAAGAATGTGAAAGTGTAATATAAGACATATCGTACCTTGAGGATTTGACCCCGACTTGTGTTGGGTTTTATTATTGCTTCGACAGCCTCACTACCTATATTTGTGGTGTGAGTTTAGGCGACATCAATGTTTTGGTGCCGTTGCCGGGAAATGAAACGGATTTACCTATATATCTAGGTTTTTGTGTGATTTGTCTTTTTTTCCTTCCGAGTCACTAATTTTATTTTTGAATTGCTTATAGGTACGAGAATGGGTCTCAACAACAAGACCATTGGTAATTTACCATTGAGTGAGGAAGTGGATGATGATTACGGAGATGAGGTTCTTCCCTAACCTCAGTCAAATAGGCGAGGCCGACCACCTCATGATAATGTTCCCGTCCCTTCCCCACCTCGACCAAGAGCGGCAGTACATCAGGTGTTGCCAAATGAGGGTTATGCAAGTGCTATAGTCCCGCCCAGCATTAGGGCGGGCAACTTCTAAATCACCAACGTGATGCTTACACTACTTGAGCAACGAGGATTCTTCACCGGGGCTCAAAATCCAAATGCTTACAAGCATCTCAAATTGGTTCGTCAATACTTATTGGGGGAGCAAGCAAACTAGTGTTTCTCAGGACGCGCTGGGATTGAGGCTATTTCTCTTTTCTTCACGGGGAAAAGCATTGGATTGGCTAGAGAGATTGCCCAATCATTCCATCAAAACATGGGATGAGTTGGCCGAAAAATTCATTGCCAAATGCTTCTCTCCGGGGCACATGGCTACACTACGGAATGAAATTCTAGCGTTCAAGCAAAAGCCCAATAAGACATTGCACGAGATTTGGGAACGATATCATACCATGGTTAACGAGTGACCGAATAATGATATGACCTAGTCCAACAACAACAACAACAACAACCCAGTATAATCCCACTAGTGGG
>AWOL01S0347578.1:0-18509 GCA_000715115.1 Nicotiana otophora | reverse complement strand
ATAGAAATAAAAAATGCTTCCATGTTCATTTTAAAGGGAAGAGGAAGAGATTACAAGTATACGGAATCCTAGAAACAATAAAAATTGGTTTGAAAATCAGGATGATATTGAAAATAAGGCAACAGAATTTTTCAAGGCTCAATTCACTGAAGATATGGTGCCTACAAATTTTGATATTGTAAATCACATACCAAAAATGATCGCTGAGGACCAGAATGCTAATTTGTGGGCGGAACTTACTATGGAGGGGGTGAAGAATTATGTGTTTGGCTTAAATGGATATAGTGCTAGTGGGCCAGATGGCTTCACTAGCCAATTTTATCAAGTATGTTGGGAGGTAATAGGTGAAGCTGTTCTCCACATGATTAAGGTTTTGTTTTGTAGTGATGAGTTGCCTAAGTTCATAACTCATACAAACCTTGTTCTACTACCTAAGAAGAAGAATATGACAGCTTTTTCTGATATGAGGCCAATAAGTTTGAGTAATTTCTCAAACAAGTTCATATCAAGGGTACTTCATGAGAGGTTGGTGGAGTTTCTTCCTACCCTTATATCTCTTAACCATGCTGGTTTTGTTAAAGGTAGGAGTATTTTGGAGAACATATTATTTACATAAGAAATAATCACTGATATAAGAATGAAGGTCTAGCCATTTAATGTAGTGATCAAACTTGACATGGCCAAAGCCTATGATAGAGTATCCTCGATATTCTTGACAAAGGTGTTGCGGCAAATGGGGTTTGGAGAAGTCCTCATTGATATGATATACAGGTTGGTATCCAATCATTGGTATTCAGTGCTATTGAATGGGCAAGCTAATGGCTTTTTCAAGTCTACTAGAGGTGTCAAACAAAGGGATCCTCTATCACCTACCTTATTCATATTGGCTACGGATGTTGTTGGAAGAGCATTGAATTCTTTGTTTGACAATCCAGACTTTATGGGATTTGGAATGCCAAAACGGAGTCACAATATCAATTACATATCATATGCTGATGATACTATTATCTTTAGTTCATCATATTATGGAGCTATACAGTTGATTATGAATGTGTTGGAAGACTGTGAGGCAGCTTCTAGACAGAAAGTGAACAAGGAAAAAATCATAATTCTACATGCATGAAAATGCACCTTCTGAAGAAGCTAATGCAGTGCATTTGATCACCACATTTAAGAGACATCCATTCCCTTTTACATATCTTGGGTATCCTATTTTTTATAGTAGAAGGAAGAAGGATTTTTACAAGGTTATCATGTTGAACGTATAGGAGAGACTGCATTCTTTGAAGGGCAAAATGCTATTTATAGGAGGAAGGGAAGTGCTAATTGCTCATGTATTGGAGAGCATGCCTATTCATCTACTATCAGTTGTGAGTCCACCTAAATACGTGATAAACAAATTGCATATGATGTTTTCTAGGTTCTTTTGGAGAGTTTTTATAAATGGAAGGGTAAGACATTGGGCATCATAGGATACATTGTGCTTACCTAAAGATTAAGGAGGTATTGGTTTTAGATCTCTTCATGACGTGTCTAATACATTGTTTGCAAAACTGGGGCAGAATTTTAGAACAAAGATACATTGTGTACTTCTTTTATGAGAAACAAGTATTGTAAGAAGATCAATGAAGTTCTAGTTCCTAGGAGAAGTGGATATCATGTGTGGAAGAAGATACTTGAGATGAGGGATCTCCTTGAACATCAAATATGATGGCAGTTGAAGATAGATGATACCTATTTTTGGTGTGACAACTGGACTGGATTTTGTTACGAACGAAATTTCACAAGTCGTGATGTGATGGCACCTAACTCAACCCGCTAGGTAAGCCATTAGTCATATAATAATAATGAAATCGATTAAACATGGTCTAATAACACAACAGCGGAAAAGTGTCATAAAATATCTAAGAAGAAAACCAAAAATGCTACTATAACCAACCCCAAAACCTAGTGTCAACTAGCACACGAGCACTACTGAATAACAAGGTACAAGCAAAATCCACTAATACAACTGTCTGAATATAAGAACAGTAAGGACAAAGATAATAGAAAGAGGACTTCAAGAACTACGAACAATATAGAAGCTACCTCGTAGTCTCCCGAAAGCTGGCAATAACTCAAGCCTGAAAATCACCTCGATCGGATGTACCTGGATCTGCATACGCAATGCAGAGTATAGTATGAGTACAACCGGCCCAATGTACTCAATAAGTAACAATACTAACCTTGGGTTGAAAGCAGTGACGAGCTTAGAACAACAATCCAAATGACAATACCAATAACCAGTAACAATTCAAAATATAAGGATAAACCGGTAGATACAGTAGCTCAATAATATCAAGTTCAGCTTGTTCATATTTCAGTAATTTAGGCATGCTTTCAAGAATAACAGTTAAAGCCTAACATAGATAAAGCAGGTCAATTATCAGGTAGCATGAGGAAAGTACATCTCTATGCCTACACGTCAATTATATATGTAAATCAACAATATCATAGTGGATCTATCAAAAATATTTACACTTAGCACTGTATGTGTGTCTGGCATAACTGCCCAACATCAAGCGCATAAATGAAATATTGTGCATGCGCCCACTGCTGGCATGTCAGACTCTGGAGGGCGGATCCTGCCCAAGCACAAATTATAATCATTTATTCCAGTAATGAGACTTGGTGCATGCGCCTCCCCAAATCAATAACACTTAGCCCAATATGGGCCCTGCATACGCGTCACTTCAAAATCAGTACCAAACTGTCTCTAAGGCCCAAACTCAGTCATTTACAGTTCAAGTCTCAGATAAACACATCTTAAATACTCAGTTTAACAGTTTTACCCTTAAGCGGCATCAACAACATGTAAGAATCAAATAAGAAATGTTAAGACAGAGATATCATACACGGATATAGTATCATGACTGAGAACATGTGTGCAAATAAGGCATATAACTCAGAAACAACAAGAATAGCCCTATTAAGTCTCAAACACTTAGCACATAGCCTAGATATGATGTCTAACATGATTCACAGTTCAAATAATCAAAAATGTAGAGGGAACACGGGGGTAACATGATATGATAGCAAAACTAGCCTGGTAATAGCCTAAAGGCCTCCCCAAATCGGGTACACACCGATGCACGCACACACGCCCGTCACCTAGCGCGTACGTCACCCCCATTATCTTTCATACAACGTAGTTCTCGAGGTTGAAAACCATCAAATCCAAGTTAAGATGTGCTACTTACCTCAAAACGTGCAAATCACAACTCCAACAAGCCCTTCCCACGCGTATCGGCCTCCAAACGACTCGAATCTAGTCACAAACAACTCAATATGAACAAATAATGTCGTAGGAAACAACTTCAAGTAATATAGTTTTAATCTTTATCAAAAAATCAAAACGTCAATCCAAATATTCAACCCCAGACTCGCACCTCGTAACTTGAACAAATTCACAAATCCTAGACACCCATTCGATTACAAGTCCAACCATACCAAAATCATCCAATTCCGACCTCAAATCGACCTTCAAACCTCCAGTTTTCATTTTTGAAAAGTTTCCATACAACAAAATCCCGCATTTATTCAGTTTAATTTACTTATTAAATGCTAAAAACAAAGATGGAATCATGAAATAATAATAAACCAAGTCAAAAACGCATACCCCGATCCAAGACGTGAAAATACCCTCCAAAATCGCCCTACCGAGCACTATAACTCAAAATGTGAAATAATAACTCTAACCCTCGATTTGGGTTTTTTAAAATCTGCTGCCCAGGTGCTCTTCTTCGCAAACGCGGAAAATGCCTCGCATTCGCGAAGCACAAACGGTACCAGCTGACAAAACCTCTTACGTGAATCCGACAACCCAGTATCGAATGCGATGACCAAACACCTTAAAGCTACGCAATCGCGGTCCAGCCCTCGAGACCGCGAAGAATAAACACCTGCCACCCCTGAGCCGAACGGGACACACATTACGTGTTCGCGATGAACAATCAACCTAAACCTTCGCGAATGTGTTCCCTGTCTCGCGAACGCAATGCACAAATTCCACCAGTCACCAGAAGTCCTTTCGCGATCGCGACATTTCTCTCGCGATCGCGTATAAGGAAACAAGATAGCAGAAAATCAGCAGTCCAACAAGTCAAAAATGAAGCGGAATTTGATCTGAATCACGCCCGAGGCCCCTGGGACCCCATCCAAACATACCAACAGGTCCTAAAACATGATACAAACTTACTCGAAGCCTTAAATCACATTAAACAATATCGAAATCACGAATCGCAATCCAATTCAAGCCTAATAAGCTAATGAACTTCCAACTTCTAAAACTAATGACGAATCATACCAAACCAACTCCGATTGATCGAAGATTTTGCACATAAGACATAAATGACACAACGGACCTACTCCAACTCCCGGAACTGAAATCCAAACCCGATATCAGCAATGTCAACTCTCGGTTAAACCTTCAACTTTCCAACGTTTGCCAATTCAAGCCAAAACTACCTACAGACCTCCAAATCAACATTCGTACATACTCCTAAGTCCAAAATCACCATACAAAGCTATCAAAACTATCAAAACTCTATTCTGGAGTTGTTTACACAAAAGTCAAAGTACGGTCAACTCTTCCATCTTAAGCTTCCAACCTTGGGACTAAGTGTCCCAATTAACTCTGAAACCTCCCTGAAACCAATCCAACTACTCCGAAAGGTCACATAACCATGTTTAACCATAAGGGGAACGGATCCACAATACATAAAACAACCGGTCGGGTTGTTGCATGCTCCCCCTATTAAATAAATGTTCATCCTCGAACGGGTCTAGAATCATACCTGGAGTCTCAAATATACATGGATATCTACTTCACACCTCCCGCTCGGTCTCCCGATTCGCCTCCTCGACTGGCTGACCTCTCCACTGAACTTTCAATTAAGTTATATTCCTTGATCTCAACTTTCAAACATGCCGATCCAAAATGGCCATCGGCTCCATATCATAAGTCAAATCCCCATCTAACTAAACCGTGTTGATATCCAAAACATGAGACGGATCACCATAGCATAGAAACATGAAACTCTGGTGAACACCCGATAGACTAGGTAGAAATTCAAGCTTGTAGGCCACCTCTCCAATCTTCTCAAGCACACCAAAAGGGCCAATATACTGAGGAATCAACTTGCCCTTCTTTTCAAACCTCATCATACCCTTCATGGGCAAAACTCTGAGCAATACCTTCTCTCCCACCATATAGGTAACATGACAAACCTTCCGATTAACATAACTCTTCTGTCTAGACTGTGTTGTATGAAGTCGATACTAAATGAATTTAACTTTCTCTAAGACATCCTAAACCAAATCAGTACACAATAACCTAGCCTCACTCGGCTCAAACGAACCAATTGCAGAGAGACACCGCCTCCCATATAAAGCCTCCTAAGGAGCCATTTGAATACTCGATTGGTAGATATTATTGTAGGCAAACTCCGCAAGCGGTAGAAACTGATCCCAAGAACCCCTAAAATCCATAACATAAGCGTGTATCGTATCCTCTAAGATCTAGATGGTGCGCTCAGACTGCCCGTCATTCTGGGGTGGAATGATGTACTAAACTCAACCCGTGTGCCCAAATCTCGTTGCACTGCTCTCCAAAACTGTGATGTGAACTGCGTGCCCTGATAAAAAATAATGGACACCGAGGCACCGTGAAGACAAACAATCTCATAGATATAGATCTCAGCCAGCCGCTCTGAAGAATTAGTAGTCATAACCGGAATGAAATGTGCGACTTAGTCAACCGGTCCACAATCACCCAAACTGCATCAAATTTCTTCCAAGTCTGTGGGATCCCAACAACGAAATCTATGGTAACACGCTCCTATTTCCACTCGGGAATCTCAAGTCTCTGAAGCAAACTGCCCGGCCTCTAATGCTCGTACTTCACCTGCTGATAGTTCAAACATCGAGCCACATGCCCCACTATATTTTTCTTCATTCTTCTCCACCAATAGTGTTGCCTCAAATTCTGATACATCTTGACGGTACCTGGATGAATGGAATACTGCAAACTGTGGGCCTCTTCAAGAATCAACTCACATAACCCACCCATATTGTTGGCACACAAATCTGACCATGTATCTTCAACACCCCATCATGTCCAACAGAAACCTCCTTTGCATCATCGTGCTGCATCGTGTCCTTAAGACGAGCAAATGGGGGTCGTCATACTAACCATCTCTGATGCGCTCAGACAAAGAAGACCGAGAAACCACGCAAGCAAGAACCTGGCTAGGCTCCGAAATATCTAACCTCACGAACTGATTGGCCAGGACCTAAACATCTGATGCTATAGTCTCTCACCAACTGGAATATATGCAATGCTACCCATACTCACAACCTTTCTACTTAAGGCATCGGCCATCACATTTTCCTTCCCAAGATGATACAAAATGGTGATATCATAGTCTTTTAACAGCTTTAACCATCTCTACTACCCCAAATTTAGATCCTTCTATTTAAACAAGTATTGTATACTTCAATGATCTATAAATACCTCACAAGACACGTAGTAGAGATAGTGCCTCCAAACAATGCGTGGACAATACCTACCAACTCAAGATCATGAACGAGGTAATTCTTCTCATGGGTCTTCAACTGGAGTGAAGCATAAACAGTCACCCTAGCCTCCTGCATCAAGACACACCCAATACCGATCCAAGAAACATCACAATAAATCGTATATGAATCCGATGTTGAAGGCAAAACTAGAACTGAATTTGTGGTCAAGGTAGTCTTAAGCTTCTAAAAGATCTCCTCATACTCATCAGACCACCGGAATGGGGCACCCATATTGGTCAATCTAGTCAAAGGTGGAGTAATGGACGAGAAACCCTCCACAAAACAACGATAATATCTGGCCAAGACAAGAAAACTCTGAATCTCAGTAGCTGAAGACGGTCTGGGACAACTTTGAACTGCCTCAATATTCTTCGGATCTACTTTGACCCCTCATTGGACACCACATACCCCAAGAACGCCATAGAATCAAGCCGAAACTCACACTTGGAGAATTTAGCGTATAGCTTCTTCTCTCTCAATGTCTGGAGTACAATCCTCAGATACTGCTCAGGATCCTCCAAGCTGCATGAGTATACCAGTATATCATCAATGAATACTATGACAAAGAATCAAGATATAGCTGGAATACACTGTTCATCAGATGCATAAATGTTATTGGGGCATTGCTCAGCCCAAAAGACATCACAAGAAACTATTAGTGACCATAGCGGGTCCTGAATGCCGTCTTCAAAATATCAGAATCCTGAATCTTCAACTGGTGATACCCAGATCTCAAATCAATCTTAGAGAACACTGAGAACCCTGAAACTGGTCAAATAAGTCATTAATGTGTGGTAGTGGGTACTTGTTCTTAATTGTAAGGCGCAATCAACCATTCAGCACCCTAGGAGCTATCTCGCTCAAATTCCACCACAAAGACCAGACAGTACCGCATCATGTGTAAATAATCAATAGTCTCGCAACCCTTTATGGCGTAGAAGAGTAACATATAGAACACATCAGAACATGAATAAGGTCAACTCTAATCGATGACACCACACGTTATATTGTTGTGGTGAGCAAACAAGTCCGACCCAATGTAGAATGCATATCCTCGTTAGGCCTACAGTGGCCTCCAAATCAATGTCGATCCTTCGCAAAATAGGTGGATATCCTCCGAAAACCCGTGATGACCTATCCATAGCACATACAATCAGCCGTCAACCTCTTAACGTACTCTACTATTCACGATGCTGGAACAATCTGCCTCCGAAAACCTTCTAAGTTTGCAAATCCATAGAATACCAGAATCTCTATATCTGATCCCAACTACACTACTCAAATGACTAACACCTTCCCCATACACGATCATCCTACGATAAATACTTCCATAATTATTTTGTGCCATATTACAAAATCTTAACATCAGCGGTCGATCATTCTGGCGATTACCATAATACCAGTCAGGCATCCGTAATTCGAAACACAATGCGCCTTTTGGTGTGCGCACCCTTCGCAGGTGGTATCAAATAGTGCTAACATTCATCTAAACATCTGAAATCATCCATGCTATCCAGAACTTGTGACCCCATCTAAGAGAAAAATCATAATGCACAATATATCCCTTATACCGCTAGTAGACATCCGGCTAAAGTCGTGGTCGACACTATCTAGAACTCCTTCGCGACTCGTCCGCACATACTAAGCCATTAGAACTGAATTTTCCAACTCAACCAAGTCACGCAAGCCGTCGAACCCAAGAGTTCTGCCATAAAATGATGGTAAGGCATTACCATGCCAAAAGAACCAATTACCTTTATTGCCATGCTGACCCAACACCACCAAGCTGACCCATTTCTTCGAATCTTCCTCGAATTGTCTTCAAATTAATACTTCTCCTTGTCATTACACAATGATCCTAAATCAAAGCTCGATGCGGGAGATCCTAGCACGAACCACCTCTTCAGAAAGCCCATAAACAGTTGTATTTTCCTCTATGAATCTGAGGATGTTTCTCTGACCTCTCTGATACTGCAATGTGGATTTAGCAATGAACCTAGAGCTCTAATACCAACTTGTCACGACCCCAAATTCCCACCTTAGGATGTCGTGATGGCACCTAGTTCATATGACTAGGTAAGCCTAACACATGCTGAGCTATTAACATAATTGGACTATTTAATCATTAAATCGTAAACCAATAAATGATGTACATAGCTGCAAACGGAAAATAGTTATACATTTCCCAAAACCGGTAACACGGAGTCATAAGCTCTACTCAAAATACACTAGAATCTCTAAATATAATACTACTTTGAGTAGCAATTTAATAGTAGCATAATGAGGTAAGATGGTGATTCCGAAGCCTGCGAACGTCAAGCAGGTACACCTTGAAGTCTCTCGCCGAGCAGACACAACTTTCAACAACACAATCAGAAATACCTGGATCTGCACAAAAATATGCAAAAGCGTAGCATGGGTACACCACAACGGTACCCAGTAAGTATCTAGCCTAACCTCGATAGAGTAGTGATGAGGCCAGTCAAGACACCTACTAGACAAAGAAACCGATTCAAGATATACATAAAGCTAACAATGGAAAGAACATCAATGTGAGACTAACAACGAAAAGATTATTGATTTACAACCAACAACAAAATAATATAAATACAAATGGCAGCAAGTAGTAAACGGGTAATAAAGAAGCAACATAATCAGAACACCAATGAGATATGAATGAACTAAAATAAGGAAAAACAGATGACAGCTCAAATAATCAAATCGTTCCCAATGCATGGACTTAAAACAATAATTTCTCCGAGGCACCACACCTCGTAAATCACAAATCATGAATCATAATTTCCAAATCTTACACGTATGGCACCCCGCGCCCACAACAACAATCACCTTCGCATGGCAAGGCCCATGTGCTACCATGTACATTGCAACCGTGAAAAATATCAATCAAAATGAACGAGAGATATATTTAAACACCGTAAAGCATAATAACAATGTTGAATAAGGTAAGGCGTCAAATGAAATAATGAGTTTATTTTAGAAATCAAGTAAAATAAAATACAATTTATACAAAATAGAGTATCAGATGGGTTTAGTTTAGAAAGAAATAAAATTAAGTAAAAATATCATTTTTAAACAAATCAAAACATCAGTTAGATTAACAAATTAAATATGGAATTTGTTAAAAGAAAAACATGATAACAACTTTAAGTAAAGTAAACATCAAACAGGGTGATGAGTATAATTTGAGAACCCAATTATAGTAAAAGTGCGATAACTATTTAAAAATGTTAAGGCACCGAGTGAGATAACGAGTTCTATCTTAAGAGACACATATAATAAGGTATGTTAATAATTATTTTAGTTAAACCGCTATGTTACCAATAACTCAATAGAGTATGACATAATGACTCCACGCAATTAAATTCACAATGAAAATCAATTTAACAAGTTATAATGGAGGCAAATATTGGCATGTTAACGAAATACAACAAATCACGTGGAATGCATGACTCACACAAGAAGCCACAATCGTTCCAACACCAAGATAACAACGAATAACCAAATACAATAAAAACGGATGAATGATTGAAGGGAGAACAATAACCGCACAAATCAATAAGTCATTCCAACATAGAATGTACAATAAGAATCACAACCAAGGTACCGCCTCAAAATCACATTTCATAAGTCATAATCACAATTCTTCCTTATATCACCGCGTGAGCCTTGCATTTAGTTTTGAAAACTATTTTTCCGAAATAGCTACACGCATTTTAGCCCCCTTGTCTCACCGTGTGGATTCAAGTAATTCCCTTACTAGCAACACATGTATCAAACCCACTGTATCTCACCGCATGCGTATCCCCTATCCTTATACAACCGCATGCGTATCAATATCACAACGCAAGGACAACTCGCACCATATGTGCCCATAAGCCACAACTTGCCAAAATCAATAATACCAGTGTTACCACAATAAATAGCTCATGGCTCAACCATAATGTATACAAGAATCTCAATAATAACAAGAATGAATGATAATTACTCAACAAGGAAAGATATCTCAATAATCAACAACTTCAACCTCTATGTGATAATAGCTTTCCTTGCTTCAACTTCAATAGAAAAACAAAAGGTATTCCCAAAAAAAGACCTCTTCCAATTCAATGGCATAACATAAACTTAACACGAACAGAGATAGTGTGAAATAGCAACTACGTATAAATGCATGATAATAATTCAACACGAAGAGACATTATGAAGTAACAACTTCAATTAAGGATAACTCAACAAATAAAAGACACATGACAATAAGAGAGATAAAAACATCAATCAAGGCATACAAGAGCATGTTTGACAATAAAAGATAAAGCATGTGATAAAAAATCAAGTAAAGTATGTAAGAGCAATTTAACAATGGAATAGATAACATGATAATACAATTTCAATTTAAATGCGTGAAGAACCTAAGAGTCTAAACCGGTCATTTTATAACTTATAAGCCGGGTACACACTCGTCACCTCATGTACACATCTTTCACATGATCAAATAGTGCAATCAAACACAAAAACTAAGGGGTAGTTCCCCCACACAAAAGTTAGGCAATATACTTACCTCAATTTGGCCAAATCAACACTCAAAAATAATTTTCTCTAGAAACTTCGCCTCCACACTGCTCAAATCTAACCCAAAATGTCTTAATATCATCAAACAATGCAAGAGAAACTAATTACAATAGGTAAAGCTATGATCTTTACATATTTGCCAAAAGCTCAACAAAAGTGAACCTCGGGCTAGCTCGGTCAAAATCCGGGTCTAAGGGTAGATTTCGACTACCCATAACCCCACGAGTCCATATATGTATTTTGTTTTCAAATCCGAGTCCAAATCGACTCTCAAAACCCACATTTATATTTTCCAAAACTTTGACAAAAATCCCCAAATTTCCTCTTTACTTCTCATAAAGTTGACGTTAAATATAGTGTATAATCATGAAATATAGTTGGAAATTGATTAAAATCACTTACCCAATAGTTTGGTATGAAACTCTCTCCACACAATTGCCTCCCACCAAGTTTAGGGCTCAAAAGGTGATAAAATGAGGCCAAGTCCCGAAATATTCAGCTACAAACGAGTTGCAGATATCGCATTTGCGACTTAGGGTTCGCAAATACGAACCCCGCAAATGCGGGACCTCAATCGCAAAAGCGAATACTGATCGAACCTGATGACATCGCAAATACGACACAAATCTCGCAAATGCGAGAACTAGGATATTCGCAAAAGCGACAAGAAATGTCGTAAATGCGGAACCTCTCCTTCTCAGGTGCCATCGCAAATGCAAACCCCTTTTTAGGGGCTCCACACCAAGCATCAATACAAGTCTAAAAATATAATACGAACTCGCTCACGTGATCAAACCATCAAAATAACATCCGAAACTATGAATCGGGCCTCCAAAACACATAAAATTTACATGAAACTCAAGAACTTCAAGAACACCACCGCGCGTCCACTTCCTATCAAATCAACTCTGAATAACTCCAAACTTTGAAGACAAGTTCGAAATAACATAATGGACTTATTCTAAGTCCCAAAATTGAAATCCAAACCCAATAGCCATAAAGTCAAATCACGGTCAAACTAAGGAAAATTCTAAACCTTTAAATTGCCAACTGCTGGAAAAACAAGAAAAATCAACCTAGGGACCTCCAAATTCGATTCTGGGCATACGCCCAAGTCGAAAATTATGATACGAACCTATCGGAGCCATCAAAATACCGATCTGAGATCACATATGCAAAAAGTCAAACTTGGTCAACTCTTCCAATCTTTATGCTTCTAAAATGAGAATCATCCTTCCGAATAAGCTCTGAGTCACTCGAAAACCAAAACCAATGATACACGCAAGTTGTAATACACCATATGAAGCTACTCGAGATCTTAAACCACTAAATTGCATTCAAATGCTTAAAACGACCGGTTGGGTCGTTACAAAAGTATGTTAATAATTTTTTTATTTAAAACAGTTATGTTACCAATAATTCAATGGAATATGAGATAATGAATTCGCATAAGTAAATTAATCTTGTTAATCAATTCACCAAGTAACAACAGAAGCACAAATTGGCACATTAAAGCAACACATCAAATCAAATAGGATGCATGACTCATACAAGAAGTCATAATTGTTCCAACACAATATAATAACAAATAACCAATTACAATCAAAATACAAGTGAAATAATTTAAGGAAAGATAATAACCGTTCAATCAACGAGTCGTTCCAACATAGAATGTACAATAAGAATCACAACCGAGGTACCACAACTCATAATCATATTTTACAAGTCACAATCACAATCTTACATATATCGCCGCGTGAGCCTTGTATATATATATTTTTTGAAAATACATTTCCTGAAATAGCTTCACACGCTTTAGCCACCTTATCTCACCGCATGGCATCAAGTAATTCCTTTATTAGCAACACGCGTATAAATCCCACCTTATCTCACCGCATGAACATCAACCCCTATCTTTATACTGCCACAGGCGCATCAATATTGCAACACAATAATCAACTCGCACAACACGTGCCCATATGCTACAATATTTTCATAATCAATAATACCAATGTTACTACAATACATAGCCCACGGCTCAAGCACAATATATACAAGAATCTCAATAACAACAAAATGAATGAGAAACAACTCAACAAAGAAAGATATCTCGATAACCAACAACTTCAACTTCAATATATTAATAGCTTTCCCCACTACAACTTCAAGAACTCATAACGAAGGAATTCCCATGAAATGGCAACTTCCAATACAAGTGCATAACATAAGCTTAAAAATGAAGGAGATTGCATGAGATAGAAACTATGTCTAAATGCATGTGAATAACTCAACAATAGAAATAATAGCATATAATGACAACTACAAATAAAGGCACATAAAGGAAACCTCAACAATGGAAACTAGTACATGTAATAACAACTTCAAATAAGATATGTAGGAATAAACTTGACAAAGAAAGATAGAATAAATAATTATAACTTCAATTAAGTGCTTAAAAGTAACCTAAGAGTCTAAACCAGTCAAATTTCACATATAAGCCCGTGTATACACTCGTCACCTCGTATACACGTCTTTCACATAACTCAAATAATACAATCAACCCAAATCATAAGGGGTAATTCCCCCACACAAAGTTAGGCAAGATACTTACCTCAATTAGGCCAAATCAACACTCAAAAATAGTTTTTCCTTTAGAATTTGCCTTTGCACGGCTCAAATCTAACCAAAATAACTTAATATCATCAAACAATGCAAGAGAAACCACTTTTAATTAATAAAGTTATGATCTTTACACCAAAATTCAACAAAAGTAAACCCCAGGCCCGCCTGGTCAAAACCCGAGTCGACGGGTAGGTCTCGACTACCCATAGCCCCAGCAGTTCATATATATGTTTGTTGTCATATACGAGTTCAATTACCACCAAACAAAATGCAATAGATCAAAACGACCAGCCGGTTCATTACAATCACTAGTTATATGGTCTAACTTTGTACCCTTTTAATTTTATAACTTCACCTGAGAGAAACCCTAACATTTTGTCCTCTATATTTTGTAGGAATATCATCCTGGGCACTTCACGGGAGATAACATTTGGCCTTGGGCTTTGTGGAGAATCAATCAGATAATCAGGAAAGTAGTGATTTTATGATGAACTCCATCATTTTTCATGACATCGCCACTCTCACCAATTTTCTATATTTAGATTGGAAAATTGTTCTCGGTTGTCAACCAAGTACGATCATCAAATGATTGTTGTGGACAGTCAAAAGGTGCATCATCGTGGGACTACACAAGAAATAGCATCCGACATCGGACATTTTGGAACATCAATCGAACAATCAGGGAAATATTAGTTGTACAATCACGATTCTTAATTCCAATATTTTATGGCGGCACTACTTTCTCTATATGTCTATTCTTGATAGGATAATCGCCCTGGTTAACAACTGAGGGCGATCACCAAATGGTGAACAATAAGAAGGTCACAACATGACATCCTTGTAGTCAAGCGGGAGAAAACCCCAATGACTGTCTTGCAAACAGTCAAGGTCATCGAAGTAATTATTTGAAAGAGCAACTGGGGCACATATTTCGTAGGGAGTCACTCTTCAACTTCAGAGGATACCACGTCCAACCACGGGCACAACGAGGCATCGCTCCCAGTTTGTCTATACCCTTGCATTTCGTACATTCCTCTGATGCCATTAATATTGTTAGTTGCAATTCTTTGAAATAGGAAACTAAAAGAAGTGTTGAGAACCATACATCTTATACTTTCCACCCTTCACAAACTACGCGTACCTGATTCTTGACTTCGTGTCATGATACGTAGGCAACCTGCCATGGGTCCAGTTTACCTCGTCCTTAGTTGGACGAATCGGTCAAGTGTAATGACCCGTGGTCGTTTTGTGTATAGTAGCCTCTTTTATATTCATTTGTGATTTTGAGACTTGCCGGAATTATTGGTTTTGTTTCGGGGATGTTTTAGAGTGAATTGGGACAATTAGTCCCAATGTTGGAAGCTTAAGTTGGAAGGGTTGATCAGAGTTTGATTTTTTTATAAATGACTCCCGAATGGGATTTTTATGGTTCTGATAGGTTTGTATGGTGATTTTGGATTTAGGCGTATGTCCGGATACTGATTTGGAGGTCTGTAGGTTGGTTAGAGGCTTTATGACGAATGTTGGAAAGTTAAAGGTTTGCAAGGTTGATAGGTTTGATCGAGGGTTAACTTTGTTGATATCGGGTTCGAATTTTGATACCGGAAGTTGGAATAGGCCTATTTTGTTATTTGGGACTTGTGTGCAAAATTTGGGATCATTCGAATTTGGTTTGATATGATTCGACATTAGTTTTAGAAGTTGGAAGTTCATTAGATTCATTAGGCTTGAATTGGGGTGTGATACATAGTTTTGATATTGTTTGATGTGATTTGGGGCTTCACGTAAGTTTGTATTGTGTTTTAGGACTTTTTGGTATGTTCGGATGGGGTCTCAGGGTTTCGGGGTGTTTCAAATGGTTAACGGATCATTTTGAACTTAGTGATTATTGCTGAAGGTTTATGGTTTCTGTTATGATCGCATCTGGGGTGGTCTTGGCCGCAAATGCGGAGCCGCAGGTGTGGTTGATGGGTCATAGAAGTAGAAGATGTCCTGGCCAAGGGAACTTCACAAATACGTGTAGAGTTCCGCAGAAGCGGATGCGCTTCTGCGAGGAAAGTTCCGCAGAAATGAGTGTGGCTGGATGGGGTTAGGACCGCAGAAATGAGTGTGGCTGGATGGAATTTGAAGTAAAATTTGGGGATTTTAGACCATGGTATTGGAGAGTGAGATTTGGTGATTTGAGGGTCAATTTATCGATGAAATTTGATGAAATTAGTATGGTTGGACTCGTAATTGAATGGGTGTTCGGAATATGTAAAATTTTTTGGTTCTGGGGTATGGGCCTGGGGTTGATATTTTGTTAAACTTTGCATATTTGATTCAAGACTTTAGCTTTATCTTTTGGAATTATTTCATATGGCTATTATTTATGGTATTAAGTTATTTTGGCTAAATTCGAGCAGTCCGGAGATTGATACTCGCGGAAAGGGCTTGCTAGAGGAGTGATTTGGCTTGCTTGAGGTAAGCATCTTACCTAAACTTGGTTCAGGCATTAGTTGCCTGAATTATTTGTGATAGCTACGTGCTATGAGTGGCGCATATGTGTGGGTTTGAGCGCATATACATGCACCAAGGTACTATTTTCATGCGGGGGGTAGTGCTTAGGCTATGACATGCCTTGAATTAATTGCTAAGCTGCAAGATGTGATGCTTTTCCTATTTGTAACCCTCTGTGAGCTATTTGTACCATATTTGAGATTTCGTTGAGGTTATTCTTCCAATAACTTGATAAATTGCTATTTCGTGATGAAATTATTTGTTCTAGCTGTGATAGCACACATTGCACATGCCTACACTATAGCATGTTATTTATACCAGACAAGGAGTATGAAACTTGTTAATCATTGATCATATACATGTATTCTCGTATATTATTTTTTGTGTGTTATATTCTGGACAGGCAGCATGTGACCATGCCATGCGGATTGTGACTATTGGCACGTGAGTTGTCCGTGCAGCATGTGAGTTATTCGTGCGGATCCAGATATTGATATTATTAGCACGTGAGTTGTCCGTGCAGTGTGTGAATACGGATCCATCCACCTAGGTTCATCCTCTCATGTTTCTTTCTTGATGGTGTACATGCGGATTTGAGGAAACTCATCAGTGGTTTGGTATGGATATGGAATTATTGAGGAAACTCTGGCCAGCATTTGTATTGGATTTTGCACCTTATCTTTACTTGCAATTTCCATGGTTAATTTCCTGATTTACATACATATCATCTTTTTATGCTATATAATTAATTGAACAGAGAACACATAGAGGGTTCTTTCTGTGCCTTATGAATTGATCACATTATTGTTCTATACTCGTCAAATTGATAAAACTGTACGGGTTATAGCAAATATCATTTATAATTCATGCTTCTTTTACCTTGCCGAAGTTAGTTATGATACTTTCCGAGTACATTGGCTTGGTTGTATGCATGCTACACTCTACACTTAATTGTGTAGATCCAGGTGTTGGGACCAGTCATTAGTAGCGGAGTTGTTTGTTGAGCTGAGTATCGACAAACAAGGTAGAGCAACATTCTCACTCGCAGTCTTGCGTCTCTTTTCTTACGTACTGTTGTTTTTAGTACAGACAGTATTATTGTTTTGCTTCCAAACTTGTATTCCGTTATAGAGCTCATGACTCTGTATTTACTAGTTTCTGGGGGAATTATCATGTATTAGCGGTATTGTGCTATTGTCACGAACCAAAACCTGACCCGTCATGATGGTGTCTATCGCCATACTAAGCAAGCCGATATCTCCAAAACACTTTCAACATTTAAAAGAAATGAATTAAAATATTTAAAATAACCGAAGTCTTTCATAAAAACGGGGTAAAACCCAAAGCATGAGTGCGGAACAATAGCCCGACATCGGGGTGTCACCGAGTCATGAGCATCTAGATATCCAAACTAACAAAACAGTGTCTGAGTATAAATACAGAAAAGAAGGAAAACATAGAAGGAGAGACAAGGTCTGCGGATGCCGGCAGCTACCTCATAGTCTCCGGTACTCGATCGCGCATGAACTTAACGACCTCCGTGATCAAACACACCTGGATCTGCACATGAAGTGCATGGTGTAGCATAAGTACAACCAACTCAGCAAGTAACAAAAATAAATAAGGAACTGAGAAGGTAGTGACGAGCTAATACAATTACAATTCATTTTCAATAATTCCAGCAAAGAATAGACATGCTTTCAAATCCGGCAGTTCAAAACAAATCGGTTTTCTACAGTTAAAGTGCGGGTAAATCCGGATATAGAATCTTTCAGAAATTTCACGACAATGACAGATAGAAACTAAGTGCATCAACAAATGAAAAAGCAAGTACATCTTCTCAGGGCAAAAGTCACTCAACTCGGCACAACAGCTCAATCACTCAGCTCTCAGACCTCAGTACTCACACTCAATAGGTACATGCGCTCACTAGGGGTGTGCAAACCACGGAGGGGCTCCTTCAGCCCAAGCGCTATATCGTTGCGGCGTGTAGCCCGATCCCATAATATATAAATAGCCATACGGCTCGTTGCGGCGTGCAACCCGCTATATATATATATATATATATATATATATATATATATACACACACACACACACATCCCTAAGGCTCGTTGCGACGTGCAACCCGATCCATATATATACATATAGCTCACAGCTCGGCACTCAGGCCCTAACTCAGT
>AWOL01S0347505.1:0-13066 GCA_000715115.1 Nicotiana otophora | reverse complement strand
TACCTAGTCTTAGAGACTAGGTGCCATCACGACATCCTACGGATGGAATTTGGGGTCGTGACACCTCTTCCCCCTCTTCAGAAAAGATTTGTGCCATATCCACTCCAAAAGTGTCAGTTGGATTGAATCCTGGAACAATTATTGCTCGGTCGTTCCGAAGATTACCAAGATCTCTCAAGCTGCCCATATCATGTGAAACAATAGCATGAAGGATATTTGTTGGTGTTAAATTGTATGTTGCTGATATCGAACTGTCAATTCCAGTAGCTACTGCATTGTGAGTCGTTGAAATTTTGATCTCCTTCGAAGCTGCTAAATTATTCACCTTTTGTTGTTGTCCGGATGGTACAAATACAACATTTAGACTCAAACCTATTTTCTTTGGGACACTGTCAGTCGATTTAGAAATTTGCTTGCTTTGCACAGCTACTGCTTGGTCATGAGATGGAGGTGCTGCTGAAAATCGAGCTGCCAGATTTGCATAATCAGTGTCAAAGATATATGTATTATCTTCTTCCGCCTCTTGAACATGGTCAACCCAAGTCTTTTGATTCAGTGTAAATGCACTCGTGACCCCTTGATGCTCCTTTGAATTAGTTAACTCATTTGTGGATGTTTGAGAGAGCGATGCCAAATATGTTTTTGTTGTTTGTTGTTTCCCGTTGACAGTAGTTGCTATCCTGAATCATCTGCCTGGGCATCCTTTACCAGTTATGCTAGTTCAGGATCAGAAATATGCAGTGTTGGAGTTGCTGCATCAGGTGGTAGTGTATGCTTACAATTTTGATCATTAACAGTTACGAGCTGAAGTCAAGCACGTTGGTCTTCCGTATTGTTTTGCTCCTTTTCACTATCTTTGTATCATGTATTTGCAATTACTGGTGTTGCCGTATCCTCCAGTTGTTGCTCTGTATGCCCAACCTCATTCATAGCATGCTCACCCTCACACAGCAACGCATTAAAAGAGTTGGAGATCCCAATGATTGTCGATGAGACAATCTGACTGTGAAGGGTTGGAGTTTGCTTCTTGGTTAGTGATCTATTCACCCCTGTCCGGTTCTTACTCTTTGTATATGATTTTCTTGTAGATGTAGATGATTGCTTTGGAGTGTCATATACCCGCCCAACATATTTAGCCATTGAATGAATTGTCGTAGTTCGATCCTCATTTTTTTGCAAATAAGCATTATGTTTGAAAACCCCAGTTGTTGCCTGCTCCCTTCTAGTTGATCCTTAAAATTGTGTAGCCTCTATATTGATCCCCGTAGACCCTGTTGAAGCTGCATATTGTCTGCATATTGTAATGCCTCAGCACCCAATTTAGCAGTAGGTTTAAACACCCTAGTGGTATGTCGAACACCAGGTGTTTCCGATGCAGCAGTATCCCCCAGTTTTGAAACAATAGCGTCACTTCTCAATGCCTTAGAAACTGTAGATGTTGCATATTCTAATTCCATAACATCTACTTTATCAACATTAGATGTTGACCTCAAACGAACAACACCTTCTTGCTGCACACTAAATACCTGAAATTTAACATCTTTTACAATCTTTCCAAGTGAATCAATTTGTGCGTGATTCTTAGCATTTTGTACACGATCAGCTCCAATTATTGCACTACGGTCCACCATCTGCTGAAGCTGCCCATTTTCAATAACTAAACCTTTAAGAACTCCATATGAGCATCGATCACCTACAACCTCGTACAATCTAGGCAATATAGAACTAGTAGCTGGAATCGCAGTTGCATTCGATGTCACTGCACATTCCAAATTTGATCATTGTCGAATCTGCCCAAAATCATCAACATATGAAACTACTTCTACGACTGCCTGGAACTTCAACATCTGGAGTTGTTCGTTAGATTGAAATTCATGCCCAATTCTTTTGACTTGTAATCCTTGAGCCACCCTAGCCAAAGCTCGATCAATTGGTATCTCGTCTAAATTAGAATTCTGCTCAATATTTTTCCCAGCATCTGCTACGACCAATTCCCCTGTTCCACACTCTTGCACAGTATCCATTTTGTGAGTTGTACCAGCTAGCACTTGCAATATCTTCTGCTGCCCAATACTATCATCGTTTCTTGAGTTTTCTACAAGTTGTTGGCCAGTTCTCTTCGCATTCAGAAACTCCCTAGTATCTCCTTTTAATTGTTCCACACTAGCCATTTCGACAACATGCAGTAGCGTATGCGCTGCCCTGTTTTCCTTGTTAGGGCGATCATGTTCCTTAGCGTTAGCCTTCACCAAACGACATGCAATATCTTCATGGCCTTGATGTTTACAGCTGGTACAGTACCTAGGGAGATTGTCATATACGACCTCCTGATAATACTCCACAAAATTCCCAGTTCCATTATCGACAATATGCAACTTAACCTTCTTAGGGTATTTGTCTAAGAGATCAAGTAGAACCTTAGCCCTTGCAGCACTTGGCCTTGTTCGATCCTGTGTAGCTTTATCCACAACAACTGGTTTCCCACATGCTGAAGCGATTGACAACACCGATTTCTTTGCAAACAATATTGGCGGCGGATTGTGAAACGATATCCACACTACTGCTTTTGAAGTTTCCTCTCTAGGATTGAATCCTATCTTCCATGGAAATATTCTTCACCTTTAGCCTTTATACAGCTAGCAGATCTTGATAAAACCATAACAAAGTGTTCATGGAGATCAATTATTACCAAGATATGTAGGAATTCGAGTTGTCCAATATTGCATCGACCTTTAACTTCTAATTGGACTGGGAGAATCCGCCTTGGTTCTTGTAAATCAGGTTTTCCATAAGAAAACTTAATAATCACAGCTTGGTGCAAACCTTCTTCCATGGTGAATTGATTAACATCCTCCATAGAAAATTCGATTATTGGTGCTCCATGGATGAACTTCACTGGAATCAAATCGATTTTAGGTAAAATAGTGGTTATTTTTGTGGATTGAATTCGAGCAGCATATGTTTGTGGAATAGAAGGATTAATGTTTGTATTATTTTTGTTTTGATGTTGCTCTCCCATATCCAAAGGTTGGGGAGAGATTGTGGAAGCCATGGCTTCTCTAGTTCCCCATAAGAAGCTGCCCAAAATCGAAGAGAGAGGAGAGAGCGTTTATTTTAGAGAGAGAATTTTTTTTCGTCTTGTTGCCTACTTTTTTGGTTCACAGCCTTGAAGTTTTCTCTTTTAAGTATGCCATTGATCTTTGGAATGATTATCCCGGGTAGTTTGCTGAGTTGTTCCCGTTTGTTTTATATTTTCCTGTTGTTCTGCATTTTGGTCTTGCACCCCCATCTTTTGCTTGGAAATGTGATTGTTGTTCTGACCTTGAAGGAGTTGTTCTTGCTGATGATGTAGGGCAGTTGTAGCTGTATTCCCAATTGTATTTTGGTTGACATGTTTGTTTGAGGATTCAGCAGAAGTTTTCCTTTTTTGCTCCTCTTCTTTTTTCTTGGTGGATTAGTAATATTCCTAATGTCCCAGGTGTTTGCAGTGTAAGCAATAAGTTGGAAGGTCTTCATACACCACTTCCCACCACTACCCGTCCCCATTAACATTCTGGTCATCGTCAAAACCCAGCCACACATGATGAGGTCTATCTTGGGATATATCTACCTGCATCTTCACTTTTGCAACACTTCCTCTGGTTTTTTGCATTGATGCAAGGTCAAGGTGGAGTACCTTACCAATTGGTGACAACAAAATAGATAGGACCTCCATATAGTAGAAATACCATGGTAGTTCTGGTATGACGATCCAAACAGGGACAATGGGAGTATCTTTATTAGGGTTGAAGTTTGGAGTCCAAGCTTGTAACTCCATTCTTTGACCCTGAATGTAAATGAATTTCTTTGTCCAGACAGTTGTGTGATCATACTCATTGTGTAGATCAATGTACACTGTCCTTGCATTGAAGTGGGCTATTTTGACTCCCCCCTGAGCTCAGTTTGATATATGAAGCTTCACCTAATTTGTTTCATTCTTGGCAAGGTATTTAGGAACTTGCCTACAATAGTATATTGGCATCTGTTGGCTAGAGTGACCATATAATATTTCCTGGTAAAGATAACAGCTGGTCACACAGTTTGGTAGTTATTCTGGGTGGTTTGAATTCTATTGGTGTTATATCTACAGCCTGCATGGCCCTTAATTTTGTGGCAAATGATTGTGTAATAGTAGGGGTGGTGGTGCAGGGTAGTTTGCTGATGTATTTTGTTGGACAATTGTCTCTTTAGGATTATTGGAGTGGTTGGGTGTTTGAGGTTTGAAAAGAACTGTTGTTGTATTGTTTTGAATCTGGGCAGGATAGTTAGTAGCTGTAGGTGTTCTAAAGGGCTGTGGGTGTCTTGGTTTTTTAGAATTGGCTGTGATATTTTGGTTAGTGTGAGCGTGAGCTGCTTTGGTAATTTGGCTGGGGTGTTTGGCTTGAGGACTGGTTTCTGCAGCAGGTGAGTTGTTATTGATAGTGTGCTGTTGAGGGTCTGTAGTTAGTGTTTGTTTGTGGGCTGGATGTTTATCAAAATTTGTGGATATTTTAGGAAAGATCTATGGTGTTGGTATTTGAGTGACATGGCTATATAATTTAGGATAGGCATTGGCATTTGCAGTAGTAGGTGCAATTTTATTTCTTCCAATTGGCCCAGATAGTGTGAGGAATGTTGTGTTAGTCTCATACCCATTGGCAAAGATCTTAGGCTGGTTGCTTGCATGCTTGGAGGGGTTTATTTTGGAAGATTTCATTTTGAGTTGTTGTTGGGAAGTTTGAGATGGTGATGCACCAGTATTGGGCACATGTGACCCTGCAGGTGTTGTCTTCTTTTCCATTTGGATTCTTGAGTAGCAAGGGATTTCGATTGGTAGCTTCGTTATCCACATTGATCCCAGGTTGTTCACCTGGATTGAACTCAGGTTGAGGGTCAAAGATCCTAGGAGCAGCAAGTCCCTGCACATGTGTTACTCTTGAAGGTGATAGTAGGTGATCACCCTTTTTTATTGATTATTGTGCTGATTTTTCTTGACAGCTAATCCGAACATGGTTTTGTGAAGCAATACCATTCATTTGTTCATTGAAATCGGCATAATAACTGACCTGGGCATTTCATCGAACATGAGACATAGTCAAGTGTTCATAAATTGTATTTGGCAGTGTTGTGATGATTGGATTAGTGAAGTGACTATTGGATTGAATATTATCAATCTCCTCAGTATCACAAACAGTGTGGCATTGACCTTGGTCGATTTGGACGGCTGGAATACCATGCACGACCAACTGGTACACTGCTGGGCTATTCAACTGATCAGTGTGATCAATTCCCTTGTCGAATTGACCTGTAACTTTGTGAACCAGTTCCTTAGGTTTTGTAGAAGGATTTTCAAGGCTTGGTTGAGTGCAATCTAGCTCAGAGGAAAGGTTGTCATTTTGTCGAACACCTGGTGCTTGTTCGTTGTCAGGAATCTTCAATTTAGAAATTGAAGTGTTTGATTGATACCGATGTTGAATTGATGGCTCAAACATGTTCTCCTCATCAAGACAAATAAATTGGTATCGAGTTTCCTCCATTTGGACGGCTGGAACTCTGCCTCCATCCAATTCAGTTTCACCGGCGATTTGCAGGTCATCACAGAAGACGATTCCCATGGTGGAATTGTCTGAAATTTTGTGGCGAGGTACGCCTGGTGACGGAGAACAATCTTCATGGTTTGGACTTTTAATTTTTGAGACAGAAATGTCTTGGGAATTTTCAGAAGCTCCCAGGCGATTTTACGCTATAGTGCTCGCGCCACCAAAGTTAAAATATGCAGCAACTAGGGAACGATTGATGGAAGCACCCAATTGAGGTTTATACGGCTTGGAATTACATATCTTTTGGTACTGGTCCAGTAGATGTTCACCACCGGATGGAGGAACGGTGGCCATTTTTGCTCGACACTGGTACTGTTCACCAGAATCGCCTGTACGGAGAGCGTTCTTGTTTTTTCGACAGGCGGCGGGTTTTTTACCTTAGATGTTGTTTTTAGCAAATATACTACTAGGTTATTCACCTAGTACCTATTATATATTATAAATCTCAAATTGGATCAAAGTTACACAACGTTCAAGTCAAACACAAACAATACAATAAGGAAATCCAAAGGCTAATGCTACCAAATACAATGTAGCAGTAGTAATGAAAGATGAGAAGTACAAAGCTAAAAATTTGAAACGTCCAATTGTTGTTGACGACAATGAATTCACACACCAATTACAAACAGTTTGTTGTAGCACCTACAAAGCTCTCACCAGGCTCCATTTGTTACAATCCAAAGAAGTAGGTATGTATAAATTCACTAGTTGTAAAACAAAGTTCGGACATCTTCACTTTGGGGTCAAAGAACTGAAATTCCATCTTCAATGTGCATGGATAGTACATGAGTATGAGGTGTTTTCATTGTGACATATTTTGTGGCGGCTTATTTACCTTAACCAAACAGTTAAAACCAATAGTCGATCCATGAACATGCCAAGCAGTTCCTTTCCAGTAATCTAGGAAGTTCCAGTGAAAGGATATGTCCCAACCTTTTGCAACTGTTGTATTCCTAAAGCTTCCTTGTTCAAGTACTGTTGTAAGTTGTTGTACAACCCCCAGAATGAGCCTGGTAATATGCTAATACCACTGGGAAGTTGAACGTCAACAAACAAATAGAAAGCATCTTCAAAATCATACATATAACAATAAGGTTTTGTGCATATACAGTACAACCTGATCAATCTGTGAAATGTGGACATGCTACTGCATTTGTCGAAGCATTGTTACACTTGTAGCGTCAATGAGCAGTTATGCATTTCGGCTGCAGAAATCAAAAGGCAGTGGAGGTTCCCATCGCTGAGATTCTGTAGATGCCTCAAGTGTATGAGCTTATCTCTGGAACCTTGATGAATTTGAATAAGAATAGAAGTTGATCTCCAGATTTATTGTTTCCAATGCACACTGCCACTCAAACCAATTTTTATTTCTCTCCAGATGAACTCCAGTTTTGTGGTTGCCAATGCACGCTACCACTCGAACCAATTTTGATAGCTTCCCAGTTTTAAATTCTAGTTTGTCAAACAGTTGTTGCTCGAGTGCAGCCTGATATTTTGGTGGAAATATCCTCTGTTGATGTATTCTGAAATGCTCAACTGCAATTGCAAAATGTCAATTGGATCCACTCCATGCAGATGCGTTAAAAACTGAACCTATATCTGGAAATTACAAAATGTAGCAAACATGTTAGAAGGAAAGATTCGGCTTCCAGGTTCTTGTGTGTTCTGGAAGCAGTGAAGAATATTGGGTTTTGAGTGTTGAATGAATGTTGTGGATGCCTCATTAATGTGTGTGTATTTCTTGATTCTGCAAAATGTAGCATAAAGTTAGGAGGAAAGTATTTTCTCCCATTTTCTTATGTGTTATGGGAGTAGTGAAGAAATATTGGTTTGTGATCGTGAGCGTAGTGTTGTGGATGCAGTCTGGTTCATATATTGTTGTTGTATGTAGTCGAATCACCCTTAGAATGAGCATGATGACATACTAATACCACTGGAAAGTAATAAGGTAGCACACAAACATGCAATACTTCCCCAACTAAAGCATGAAAACTCCAGATGTGTAAGTATGGCCTGGTTGTCACATTGAAGGACATGAGGTTCATGTAATCATAACATCAATGAATCAGTAGTAGCCATACTATATTGCTTTGTGTTTGTGCAGTAGCATCTATAACCAAGCAAGAAGTGGAAGATATATTGCTGTAATCTTGCAGTAAGCAATGGTAACATTCAAATACCAATGGGAATTGATACGAAAACAAGCAATCCCTGAACAATAACAAATTGGTTGTCTTCACATTTGGCAGATTGGGCTGGAGCTGCAGACGCACTGTATATAAAGCATAGTAGCCTTCGAAATTGTTATGTATGCAACCAAGATTTGCATTGTAAATTCCAATGATCTACACAGTTGAGCACATCATACTGAACTCCAACAGCATAGGAATGCTTCATATACATATGGTGCTATGGCACTCACAGAATGAGTATCCAATAATGCTAATACCACTATGAGATGACATAGTTGCGTATAGTATAAAACCTATCCAAAATTTGATATGTACAATTTGGTATTTCAAATAAGTGAAGCTGCGATGAACACTGGTGATGATTGGCTGAACATTATCATTCATAGTCACCCTACTGAATCTTAGTAACATCATACTGGAGTCTTCCTCTTTGCTACCCTTATCCTAAGATTAGGGAGATGTGTCTTGTCTAGGTTGATTAACCTTGTACCTTCACTTGGTAATTCATTAAATGAGTTAATAACTACTGGACCTGTAAAAGAAAAAGCCAGGTTAGTCAAATAATCTGCTAGTGTGTTTCCCTCCCTCAGAACATGTTTAAAAATGACATTGAAGTTGTCCTTCATCCGCTTGATCCTCTTCACCTCCTTTCGTATATTCCATGGTGTTTCCCATTCACCCTCTATTATCCTTGTCATTACCAGAGAATCAGTCTCTATTATTAGAGGATGAATGTTTTTTCTAACACAGTATGCCAGTCCTTCTGTAATTGCATTTGCCTCTACAACAATGTTAGTGGTGTCTTCTAACTTTTCTGCCTTAGCAAATAGCAGATCACCTATCCAGTTCCTCACACAAAATCCATAGGAGCTTTGGCCAGGGTTGCCTCTTGAAGCACCATCAATTTTATATTTGAACCATCCTTCAGAGGGTGAATGCTATGCCACTCTTTTAGTCACTACATATGGTAAATATCCTTCAAAATAAGTGATCAAGTCTGGCCAAAGAAAGGGTAGGTTTGTCATCCAAGGACACGAGATCTTTGCTAGATTATGCAAAGTCTTGTTCACCTCATGAACTACTCTGCTACACGAGATTGTTCCTCTATGTTTCATGGTATTTCTTCTCTTCCACGGTTCCCAGGTTATAATAGATGGGACTGCCTAAAATAAAGGCTTAAGTTTTGAACAACATCTCAAGTTCCACCATGTTCTTATAGCTTGGTGTATCTATACTAGGTTAGCTACTAAACCTGTTGCCTACCCAAAACTTCTCCACACTGTAGTTGTTGTACTACTTGTTAGGAAAAGATGCTGAAGAGTGTCAGTTTCAGGTTTTAGACAGCACCAACATTTCGATACCACCATGTATCCATTTCTTCTTCACATATCATCTGTTGGTATTTTTCCTTTCCATAATTGCCATAGAAAGAATGATATATTGAAAGGTAATCCTTTAGTCCACAGTTGTTTATATTCAGCATTGTGTCTACTGATTGCCAAGTTATACCTACTGTAAATCTCCCTGATGCAATAGGCATCCATATCAGTGTGTCACAATATGCATCATTTATGTCATAGTGTAATTCTTGTATGATGTGAGCTGGTATCTATGCTAGGAATGTTTGAGCTAATAGTTGATGATTCCAATCATTTCCTTCTTTCCACTCAGCTACTTCCTGAAGGTTTACATTGATGTCAAATTCTCGGGGAACTACATGATACAATGCACCAAGGCCAGTCCAGTTTTCATGCCATATGTTAGTAGTGCCTCTTTTCATCTCCCATAATATTTCATGTTCCACTTCTTCCCTTGCCTCCAACAGTTTCCTCTAAACATGTGAGCCATCCCTAAATTTAATAGTTGTTAGTAGTTCCTTTTTGCAGTACTTATTCCACATGAAATTTGACCATAGTATTTTTGTAGTGCCGAAATTCCACCAAAGTTTGGCAAATAATGCTTTCGCAACATCAAAAAGGGATCTGAATCCCAATCCAGCTTCCTCCTTTGGCAAGCATAGATTCTGCCACTTACTCCAATGCCGACTTCTTCCCTCTTCTTTGTTACTCTAGAAAAACCTAGCAAATATTTTATGCAAGTATTCTAAAACATTGTCAGGTGGATGAAGCACTTATACAGTAAGTGTGTATTCTAGAACATTGTCAGTATGTGTGTTGGCATACTCTATAATACAGTGAAAATCAAAGTAGCTTTGCCTCCATACAACAGTAGTTTTTCCTTCCATGAATGCAGTTGATTCTTTACCTTTTTAATCAGATCATTGTAGTATTCCTTTCTTATTCTTTTGTAGAAGATTGGACTTCCTAGATATGTGAAAGGCAATTAGCTTTTTGAGAATCCTATGAGTGCTCCTACTATGTAAAATAAAGTACCAGAAGTATTTGCATGCATGTAGTATGAAGTTTTTTCCTTGTTGCTCAATTGGCCAGATATGTGCTCATATTTTGCCAGAACCTCCACTATCTTCTTCAAAGACTATTGATCAGCTGGAGAAAAAATAAATGTATTATTAGCGTAGGACAAATGATTCAATGGGTCTGACCATTTAGGCAATCCAAATCCTCTGAAACTCTTGTCTTCGAATAGTTTATACAAAGATCTAGATAACACCTCAGCTGAGAGTATGAACAAAGCTGGAGATAGTGGATCGCCTTGTTTGACTCCTCTTGTTGAGTGAAAACACTCTGATGCTTCACCGTTAATCAGAATCGAATACTAGTTGTTGGATAGTAGATTCCACACCATATTGATAAAACATTCTGCAAATCCCATTTTCCTCAGTACATGCATTAGATATTTCCATGAAACCCTGTCATATGCCGTTGTCGTGTCAAGTTTGATCAATACATTGGCAGGTTTACCCCTTTGTCTTATATCAGTGACAATTTCCTGAGTGAGTAAGATGTTTTCAAAAATGCTTCTTCCCTTAACAAAGCCTAACTGGTTTGGAGAAATCAAACAGGGCAATATCTTCTCCATCTTATCATGTACCACTCTAGAGATTACCTTCTTTATGAAGTTGCTCAAACTTATAGGTCTCAGATCTGAGAAGGTTTGAACATTTATCTTTTTTGGCAGAAGTACACGGTTTGTATGAGTTATAGATTTAGGCAATGAGTCTCCTCCATAGAACATCTTCAGCATGCTGAGTATATCTTCACCTACTATATCCCAGCAAACTTGGAAAAAAATGCCATTTAATCCATATGGGCCGCTTGCACTTTCACCACTTAAGCCAAAAACTGCTTCCTTGACCTCCTCTCTTGTTGGTGTTTTACATAGATCTAAGTTCTGTTCCGGTGACACACTTGTATGAATATTGTCTAGTAGTTCAAAGTTTGTAGTTTCATCTTCTTGTGTGAATTGTTTTCGGAAATATTCAGCTGCAGCTGCAGCCATACTTTCCTGTGAATCAATCCATGAACCGACACTATTATGAATTCCCTTAAACTTTAGCTTCTGTCTTTTACCATTGACACGGTTATGGAAGAATCTTGTATTTTTGTCCCCTTCTGCAAACCAAGTAATCCCTGCTTTTTGTTTCAAAATTTGTTCTTCAATGCTGAGATATCTTTTTAACTCAGATTTTGCTTGCTGGAGTATAATTCTATTCTCCACAGTTGGCTCATCTTCAAAGAGCATTTCCTTAACTCTGACAACATCTTCCCTTAAAGTCAGTTATTTGAATATGTCCCCATAAGTTAGCTTGCTCCATTTTGACATAGCTCTCTTTACTCTTTTTAGTTTCTGCTTGAGCATCAGAAAGGGGTCACTTGTGAAATCAGACAGCTAGTTTTGTCTAACTACTTCCATAAATGATTCATGCTTTATCTAAAAATTAGGAAACTTGAATGGTTTGGGAAATTATGTAGTCTACTCACCATAAGTCATAAATAGTTGTGCATCATCTAAACCTGTTCTAAATAGGTGCTCCACCTTTGTAGTTGGAAATAAGGTTTAGAATGGGAAATTGATAAGAATTTTGCCCAGTCTTATGAAACTTCATTCAGCATTTGGCCTACCATTCCACCATATGAAAGGGCTTCCTTTGTAACCAGTGTCAAATAGTCCACATGAGTTCACACAGAAGGCAAAATCTTCATATTCCGGAGGGTACACCGGTAGTCCTCCAATTTTCTCTTCTTCATTAAAAATCACATTAAAATCACCTCCAACTACCCATGGTAGTTCCATGTCACTTGCAAGGTAGTATAGACTGTCCCACAGTTCTAATCTGTCTAGTGATGAGCACTTTGCATATACGAAAAGTCATCATGATATGTTTACCAATATCTTGATGATACACTCTGATAGTGAGTTACTGCTCCGTGTCAACCAACAAGTCCCACTGCACAACTGCATCCAGAAATAGCCATATATTTCCATTGACATTTGATATCGATGCATCCATGCCTAATCTCCTCCTGTAGTTATGAATAAACCTTTGATTTTGGAAAGGTTTCATAAGTGCTATAATGACAAAACCATGTTTCTTTTGCATGTTGATAACTCTCTGAAAGGCCTGCTAGGTCTTAACAAAACCTTATATTCCATATGAGTGTTTTAATCATCATCTAGTCGTGGAGGCTGACTTTTGGGCAGTATTCTTGTAGGTGGCAGCTGTTCCTTTGGTTGATTTTGCTTCTTTCCTTTTTTCCCTTGTTTAGATGAAAGCTTAGGTGACAAATCTCCTTCACTTGCAACAGCCTTGAAGTTCCTAGCAGTAGATTCATCGTCACCTTCATCTTCTAGTTGCTCTTTATNTGCTCCACCTTTGTAGTTGGAAATAAGGTTTAGAATGGGAAATTGATAAGAATTTTGCCCAGTCTTATGAAACTTCATTCAGCATTTGGCCTACCATTCCACCATATGAAAGGGCTTCCTTTGTAACCAGTGTCAAATAGTCCACATGAGTTCACACAGAAGGCAAAATCTTCATATTCCGGAGGGTACACCGGTAGTCCTCCAATTTTCTCTTCTTCATTAAAAATCACATTAAAATCACCTCCAACTACCCATGGTAGTTCCATGTCACTTGCAAGGTAGTATAGACTGTCCCACAGTTCTAATCTGTCTAGTGATGAGCACTTTGCATATACGAAAAGTCATCATGATATGTTTACCAATATCTTGATGATACACTCTGATAGTGAGTTACTGCTCCGTGTCAACCAACAAGTCCCACTGCACAACTGCATCCAGAAATAGCCATATATTTCCATTGACATTTGATAT
>AWOL01S0347169.1:0-12475 GCA_000715115.1 Nicotiana otophora | reverse complement strand
GTAGGGGTAAGGTCTGCGTACACACTACCCTCCCCAGACCCCACTGGTGGGATTATACTGGGTTGTTGTTGTTGTTGTAAGCTCAATAGTAAGACTTGTTTTAGCTTTCTTAAGCTCACTCTCAAGCTCAAGTTGTGCCTCACTAGCCACTTATTTACCCTTAGGGGTGTCCATTTATTTTTTCATTTGGTTTTTCATCAAGGTATTTTCTCTAGTTACTTCTTCCACTTGTTCCTTTAAGTTTATAATGGAAACTACCATATCATCTCTCTCTTGTTCTATGTCACCAATTTCTTCAATTAAAGCATTTTCTTATTAATGAGGCTATGATAGGCATCAATCAACATATTTCCTAAGGACATCATTTTTTTCTTAGAGTAATTTTTTAAATTTCTTTGAACATCAAGAAAACTTACCTCATCTTCCTTCTTGTCCTCCTTATCATCAGATTTGGCCATGTGTGCAAAGATTGACTCATATTCCGAAGATCCATTGTCAACAACCATCACAGATGTATCTCCTTGATCATCTTCACCTTTAGATTCACTGGAGGAATCTCCCCAGCNAGTGTTAGGCTTACCTAGTTTTAAAGACTAGGTACCGTCATGACATTCTACAGAGGAAAATTTGGGTCTTGAACTTTTTGGGTATTCTATTCAGACAACAACATAGATGTTCTTGAACTTTTTTGGGTATCAACACTTCAGCAGTTTTGAGATTGGTGATAGTGCAAGATTTGGAGAAGAACTTCACTTCAGTTTCCCTTATCACAGATTTGAGACACACGCAACAAGCTATAGTTCAATCCATTCACATGGTACACATTTTGAATTGCATGGGAGAATGTTTTGCCAATTTTGCCAACACCAAGAATATAGCCCTTCTTGTCATTTCCAAAGAACACACTTCTACCTTGGAAGGCCTAGAGTGAGACGAAATCATACATTCTTCCAGTCATATGCTTAGAGCAGCCGCTATACATGTACCATTTTTTGACTACTACCTCTCACTCCATCCTGCACACAAAATCACTAATTAGACTTAGGAATCCAAGCCAGCTTGGGTCCCTTATAATTATAGAACGGGTGGATCAAACTTCTTTTCACCCATGCAGGAAACATATATTTTCCTCTTAGAGGACCAGGTTCCTCAACAGTATGCTTCTTTTCAACAAAAAAATTGTTTTTCTGTAGAGACTGAATTTTAACTTTACAAGAATCCTTGTAATGACCAGTTTGACCACAATGAGTGCACAACCAATTATCGCCACAGTTACATACTTGCTATGGGAATTATAGGAGGTTTTAGCCTTTTGGAACCCGATTCCTTACCTGTTTCCACCATTACTCTTGTACATAGGCGTTATTACATCAGACGACCGGGTCCATTTAAGTGACTTATCAAGATCATTTTTAACCCTTTTCAGATCCTCCTGAAGTTTTTTATTCTTTTCAAGCTCAATAGTAAGACTTGTTTTAACTTTCTTAAGCTCACTCTCAAGCTCAAGTTGAGCCTCACTAGCCACTTATTTACCCTTAGGGGTGTCCATTTATTTTTTCATTTTATTTTTCACCAAGGTATTTTCTCTAGTTACTTCTTCCACTTGTTCCTTTAAGTCTATAATGGAAACTACCATATCATCTCTCTCTTGTTCTATGTCACCAATTTCTTCAATTAAAGCATTTTCTTATTAATGAGGCTATGATAGGCATCAATCAACATATTTGCTAAGGACATCATTTTTTTCTTAGAGTAATTTTTTAAATTTCTTTGAACATCAAGAAAACTTACCTCATCTTCCTTCTTGTCCTCCTCATCATCAGATTTGGCCATGTGTGCAAAGATTGACTCATATTCCGAAGATCCATTGTCAACAACCATCACAGATGTATCTCCTTGATCATCTTCACCTTCAGATTCACTGGAGGAATCTCCCCAGTCAGCCAGGGCTTGATTTACCATGTTGTCAGCATCATCTCTTCTTTTGAACTTTCTGTCAGGGACCTGGTTCCTCTTAGCTACTTTTTCAATGTTGGTTTTGTAATGATCCTGCTTATGAAGAGGACATTCTTTAATGAAGTGTCAAGGCTTTCCACACTTATGACAACAATCATTTCCTTTGAAGTTCCTGCTGGAACTTCCTTTCATTGGGATCCCACCATTTTTACGAATCATCTTTTGAAATCTTCGAGTGAGATACGTCATGTCAAATTCATCACTACTGGAGTCACTGTGGGCAGCTTTGAGAACCAGGTTCTTCTCCTTCTTGGACTCTCTTATTTTAAGATCTTTCTTTCTCTTCATCTCATAGGTTTGATTTTCCAATGAGTTCATCAATGGTCAGCTTCTGCAGATCCTTGGCTTCAGTGATAGCATTCACTTTACTTTCCCAGGAACCTGGTAAAACACTGAGTATTTTCCAGACCAGCTTGTTTCTTGGGATGACTTCTCCAAGGGAGTGAAACTCATTGATAATGGAGGTGAAACGTGTGTGCATATCTTGAATAGACTCATCCTCCTTCATCTTGAAAAGATTATACTCAGTAGTAAGCATATCAATTTTGGACTGATTAACCTGAGTAGTTCCCTCATGGGCAGTTTGAAGAGCTTCCCAGATCTCCTTAGCAGACTGACAAGCTGAGATGCGGTTGTATTCAGCTGGTCCAATGCCATAAACAAGAATATTCTTTACCCTGAAATTCTCTCAATAGCCTTTCTATCAGCATCGTTGTACTCTTTTCTTGTTTTTGGCACTGTAACTGTTCCCTCACCAATAGTTTTCATGGGAACAAAAGGTCCATCATAGATTATATTCCACAACTCTGAGTCCTCAGCCATGACGAAGTCATGCATTCTTGTTTTCCACCAACCATAATAGTGAACGTTGAATCTTGGTGGTCTGTACGTTGATTGTCCTTATTCGAATTTTAGTGGAGCAGCCATGTAGATCCTTTCTAGGTGTTAACCTTTTAGAAAGAACCTGCTTTGACACCAATTGATAGAAACCAACAGTCCACCAAACTGTATAGAGAACCAGGTTCTCTACCAGTTCTCACAGTAAGCAACAGACTGTAAAACTATACTGTATAGGGAACCAGGATCTCTATCTATTCCCATAGTAAATCGGCAGTAAATAAAGAACACGCGATATTTATATGAAAAACTCCTTGCTCAAGGGATTAAAAACCATGACCTACCCTAGTAGGATTTTAACTCCACTAAACCGAGCAAACTTCATATTACAACCTATTGCAATCTAAGAATTAAATTTTTAATCCCTCCTCCTACAATAACTCTATTGTAAGCCCTTTGCAATAACTGTATTATAAAGCAACAAACCTTGACTAACTCTAGTAAAAATAACTAAACCAAACAGTGGTTTAAATATATCCTACAAAGACACTTCTTGAAAGTAGTATATGATTACAAATGAAGAACAAAATAACAAAGAGTCAACAAACTTAAGGACTTAATACATCTTCAATCTTTGGATCTGGTCCTTGAGGTTGCAACAACTTTGTTCTTAGGAGAGATGATGGCTAGCACTTGAGAGAATATGATTTTTAGATTTGCAAGTGTTAGAGAAAATGAAATCCCTTGCCTCATGTTGATAATATGTGTGTGTGATGTCATCAAGCATGATGCAATAAAGTGTCCTTTAGTTTGGCCTTAGCAAGCTACAGGTGTGCTGCTGTACTGCTACCAGACGGCATAGTGCAGCAGTGACGAGCGTAAAATACACACTTAAATTGTGCTCGCTAGTCAAAGATAGTAAAGTATAATATCGTGCCCACATGATTGTATTTAAATAGTATTTTTGTAGTTTCTAGCTTGATTTCTATCCAGAAGCTTCAATAGTTGAGATTCATATGATCAATAATAAAATTTAACTAAGAATCTAAAATCTACAACTATTGACTAGTGACTATCGAAACAAGGAATAAGCAATTAAGGTTATCAGTGGAATAGGATATGGTTTTGACAGAATAAGTGCAAGATAATTATTCGGGATCTAACTCTAAATAATTCACTTCCAATGCTCAAGTGAGTCTCTCGAATTCACTTTATTATTAGTTCAAACGTTCAGCAAAAACTCCTCTCTCGATTAAGTCTTAACCTCACGAGATGAACCAATTTAAGCACTGTGAAGATATGCAAGAATGCGTAGTGGATCGGTCTTTAGGAAAACCTTTTTCTATTTTCCTCCTAACTAGGTTTAATCAATGATTCAACTAGCCTCTTTCGATTACTTAGAAGAATCTATGAACTCAACCAACAATATAATGCAAAGATATCATAAGTTATGCCTCTCTCGATTACATGAACTAGTGAATATAGATGCAACAATTAAATCTTCCAAGACGATTCAAATACATAAAAATAGAGTTATAATCCACAAACAATCATCAATACACTAAATCCATCAAAACCCAAAAGGAACTACTCCATAAACATGGAGAAGTTCTTCACAAATATAACTAAAGTATAAGAAAACATAAATTCATTCCAAACTCGGATCTTGAGTGAGGAAGGAATGGTGAAATCCTTGTGCTTGTGTTCTTCCCAAGCCTCCTTAGCCTCCTTAGGTCGAAAATGTGTCAAAAGTTCTTAATGGTATTTTTCTATGTATTTAATTTATCCCCCAATAAACCCCGGACGAATTTACCATTTTTAACGGAAATTGGAAGTTACTCTAACATTTTTGTGCTACCGCGCCGCATGTCACGCCGCCCCATGTCGTGTGCTTGTGGAAAATTCCAGAACGATTTGCAAATTGATTTGTAGGCATAATTTGCACTGCCGCGCCACCCTATGCGGCGCGGATGTGCATTTTTCTTAGAGTAAGTTTCTTTCTCCAATTTTTGACATCCAAACTTGGTCCTCGACCCCCGAACGCGATTCCGGTTTGATCCCTTAGGCTTCTACTTAGACTTCAAAGCTCCAAATAGCTCGAATTTGCTCTCCAACATCTAAATAACTCGGAATCACTCCTACACGACATCAAACGAACAATAAGTGCAAAACACTACTAATTAAAGCTCAACACAAGTAAAGTGCAGTGAATTAGAATGCAATAAGCGACTAAAATACGGGATTATAGCCTACCATCAACACCCCACACTTAAACCATTGCTCGTCCTCGAGCAATCAAACTACACTTTATAGAGACACGACCTTATTAAACAACTCTCCTAACTCATCACACCAAGAATAATCGAAGTAGATTAAGCACAATACCATAACATCCTCGCCTCAAGGTTTGACTCAAACCGCCACGCGTTTTTTATTTCTTCAAAATCAGCTTACTTACTCTAGCACAGAGGTCAACGACATTACCTTTCCTTTGTGAATCAAGTGCCCTCACACAACAATAGAGAGTAGTTCCAAAAATAATAAAGTTTAAGAATAATTAGGAACTCAAGATAGAAATAATTCACTCACTCTAAGAAGTAATATTCATGTGCCACAAAAGACATACCATAAGCTTGCCTGTAATGTATTACTCTAATAATTGAGCTCATTCAGTCAAAGATCAAGCAGGAATTTATTTGGTTATAATGTAAGCTGAGGGACAGGTAGGATATATTTGGATATATTGACTACACCTCCCTAAGCACTTTAATATATACAATTGACCGTTCAAAATTTCACACTTTTGTCAAACTATAACTCCACATTTACATCAATATATGTCAACTCCCAACTTCTTTAAGCACAAATACATTAAGAATTACCACAAAATTTCAAGTGGCTCTTGTTTATTCAAAACAATGCACATTTCTCCTTAATTCAATAGCTCCACTCAAAAGCCAAACCAACACCCCAGACTTTAACTTTTACAAAGTTCATAATAATTTCAAGCGCTCGTGAAAGGTAAGAAGGTTCAAATAGATGATCAATTCAAACAATTGGGTAAGGCTTGTAATGTGGTTGTCAAAGAAACAGGATTACAGGCTCAAATGGGTCAACTAGGATACATAACAATTAGGTGGTTAACAACATATAACTGGCTCAACAAAGAAATGCCTATATCACTTTCAAGACTAAATAAAACTATTATTTCTCTTTGCAAACACACGGGAAAAGTTCTAGACATCAAATGCAATGCACAGAATACCTAAAACCTCACACACACACACACATGTCACATAACTCACTCAGGATCGGACTCATCAAGACACTCTAGTCAAATCATTTAAGCAAAGTTAAGATCATACAATTTAAGGTACTTATACAAGAGTCAAAAACTGAGCCTAAGCGTTACAACTAAAGCACTTATTATTCTCTAAGCATAATAAAGTTAAGAGATATTGCTTTCATTTAAAATCACAGCACAAGATTTTCTACTCCTAAAAAAATAAAACTAACTACACCCAGTTCAAACAAAACCCTTGAAAAAGAACCGCGGCACAAAGAAAAAACAAGGAGGAATTATTATACTACCTAAAGAAAATAATTTTTTTTTTCGACTTTAAAAATTTCAATCAAAAGAAACGAAAACACACACAAGAAACGAAAACAAACAGTTATTACATATTTACATCCCACCCCACACTTTAAATTGTGGCATGTCCCCATGACACACAAATAAAAATCAAGAGGTAAAGAAAACTTCCCTGAACATCTAGTCGGGGTTTGAATCGAAATTGGGCTCCATCCCTCGCGCCCGAACTAATGCACACATCTATGCAGACAGCTTCTTATCGGCCTTCTTTGGGTACACCACACACTTATCTTTCTCGCTTACCGCAACCTTCTCTTTCGCACCCTTCACTTTCCAATCAATGCTCGCAGCTGGTTTGTCCTTTTGTGCCCCCTTTGCTACATCTATCTTGAAAGTCACAGTTTCCTCACCCACTCTAAGCATGAGTTTCTATCTTGTATATCTAATATAGCTCTACCCGTCGCTAAGAATGGTCTTCCTTGGATGAGGGGGACCTCCTTGTTCTTCTCCATCTTTACCACTATAAAATCTATAGGAAATACAAACTTGTCTACCCGAACTAAGACATCTTCAACTATTCCCTCGGGTATTTGAGTCGTTTGGTCTGCCAGCTGCAGATATATTGGTGCATGCCTTATCTCTCCAATATCCTTCTTCAGTTCCTGTAAATATATAAAGGCATTAGAATAATTGAGGTACCAGAATCACATAGAGACTTATCAAAATTAGTAGTGCCTAAAGAGCAAGGTATGGTAAAACTCCCTGGATCTCCACACTTTTGTGGGAGTTTGTTTTTCAATATTGTACTGCAATACTTTGTGAGCTTGACCACTGAGGTCTCCTTTATTTTTTTCTTCTTTGTCAGGATCTCCTTCAAGAACTTGGCATAAGCAGACATTTATGAGAGCACTTCTTTGAATGGTAGGTTTACATGAACTTGTTTCAGCACATCTAGAAATCTCTCCAACTACTTGTCCAGCTTTTCTCTACTTAACTTTTAGGGAAAAGGTAGCGCAGGCATATGCTTGCTCGCCTCAGGCTCTTCCTTTCTCGATTTTTTTTCTTTCTCTTTTTGACACCATTCTTCAGCTGTTCCCCGCTTTCATTTTCATGTCTCATATCTTTTTGGATTGGGGTGAGATCTTTCAACTCTTGCTCACTTCTCAAAGTTACAGCATTTACTGTCTCTTTGGGATTTCTTTCTGTATCAGCCGGGAGTGTTCCTGGGGCTCTCTCAGACATTAGAGTAGCTGAGTGCCCAACCTGTTTTTCTAGTCTTCGAAAAGATATACCCAATTCTTTGATAGATGCATCATGGGCATTAAGCTTCTCATCTGTCTTGATAATAAATGTCTTCATAAGATCTTTCATGCCGGATTGATTCGACTGTGGAGATTGATACTACTGCCTCTGCTGATTTTGAAAACCTGGAGCTCCTTGTTCCTGAAATTTGGGGTTGTTTTATTGCCATGCATTTGCAGTACCCCCAGGTGAACTCTATGAAAAGCCAGGGTGCCTCTGACCTATTGTATTAAAATTATAATTTCCTACAACATTCACTTCCTCAGTTAAGGCTTGACACTCATGAATAGGGTGTCCTCTTCCACATATATCACAAGCTGTATGGTGTACATTTTGTATCGAAGCTACAGTTAGCTTTCGTATTTCTTGACCCATAGCATCAAGTTGTACTTGTACAGATGTAGTAGCATCAACTTGGTGTACACCAGTTGATTTTCTTCTTTCTACACTCTCAGGGGGACACTGATTAGCTTCTTCGGATAATTCATCAAGAATTGTAACTATCTCCTCTAGAATCTTCTTCATAAAGGGCATCCAACTGCATTGCTCAAAGTTCTTCGCGAGGACGATGTCAATCCATCCCAAAAATTCTGGAGTTGCATCCAGAGTTCAATTCCACTATGTTGACACCTTCTAACTATCTCTTTAAACCTCTTCCATGCTTTAAAAACAGTTTCATTCTCTTTCAGGCAGAAGTTATGGATGTTTTTTCTAAACTTGCCCGTCTTAGCTGAGGAGAAATATTTATCAAGAAATTTTCTGGTCATTTCCTCCCATGTTCTAATTGATCCATTTGGCAAGCTTCGAAGTCACTGCTTCGCATCATCTTTAAGTGAAAAGGGGAATGCCTTTAAATACACTGCATCTTGTGACACCCCATTGTATTGAAATGTGTTCATAATCTCCTCGAAGTCCATCAGATGCGTATTTGGATCTTCGTTCATCTTCCCTCTGAAAATGCAGCTATTTTGAATGGTTTGAAGAAAACCTTGCTTCAACTCAAAATTATTTACTGCAATTGGAGGTGGTCTAACACTTGACAATCCTTGATTGTAGACTGGTCTGGCATAGTCATCCAATGCTCTACCAGGCCTTGGTACTGCATTCTCGAACTGGTCTTCAATCAAGGGTCGATTTAGATTGAATCTTCGACCCCTTTTGTCTTCGACAGTTTCCTTATCAGCTCTATGGGCTGCCTCAGCTGCTATCCTTGCAGCTGCCTCTACCTCATTGTCATCGTTATTAGCTACGTGTTCTTGGGTTGAAGGTTGCCCCAAGAACCTTACGGTGAACTCTTTCTCCTTCCTCAGTTGCCGCAGGTGTTATTCCAATTCTGGTTTGTAGGGTATTACTTCTTTAGAAGAAGATCGTGTCATACACCACGGATTTAACTTGTTGCCTACACATGGAGGAGAAACCCGTGAAGAACAAAATAAAAGTAAAAATAAAAATAAATTCCTGAATTAGCACTACAAACTGTTTCAAACACTATTAATTGCTAATCAACGGCAACGACGCCAAAATTTGACGAGCGCAAACACACATTTAAATTGTGCTCGCTAGTCAAAGATAGTATAGTATAATATCGTATCCACAGGGATTGGATTTAAATAGTATTTTCGTAGTTTCTATCTCGATTGCTATCCAGGAGGATCAATAGTTGAGATTTATATGTTTAATAATAAAATTTAACTAAGAATCTAAAATCTACAGCTATTGACTAGTGACTATCGAGACAAGGAATAAGCAATTAAGGTTATCGGTGGAATAGGATATGGTTTTGACAGAATAAGTGCAAGATAATTATTCGAGATCTAACACTAGATAATTCACTTCCAATGTTCAAGTGAGTCTCTCGAATTCACTTTATTATTATTTCAAACATTCAGCAAAAATTCTTCTCTCGATTAAGTCTTAACCTCACGAGATGAACTAATTTAAGTACTTTGAAGATATGCAAGAATGCGTAGTGGATCGGTCTTTAGGAAAATCTTTTTCTATTTTCCTCCTAACTAGGTTTAATCAATGATTCAACTAGCCTCTTTCGATTACTTAGAAGAATCTATGAACTCAACCAACAATATAATGCAAAGATATCACAAGTTATGCCTCTCTCGATTACATGAACTAGTGAATATAGATGCAATAATTAAATCTTCCAAAACGGTTCAAATATATAAAAATAGAGTTATAATCCATAAACAATCATCAATACACCAAATCCATCAAACCTCAAAAGGAACTACTCCATAGACATGGAGAAGTTCTTCACAAATATAACTAAAGTATAGAAAAATAAAAATTCAATCCAAACCCCGATCTTGAGTGAGGAAGGAATGATGAAATTCTTATGCTTGTGTTCTTCCCAAGCCTCCTTAGCCTCCTTAGGTCAAAAATGTGTCAAAAGTCCTGAAAATAGTATTTTTGTTTTGTGCATTTAAGCCATCCCCCAATAAATCCCAAACGAATTTACCCTTTTTTTTAGCGAAAATGGGAAGTTACTCTANGATCTAACTCTAGATAATTCACTTCCAATGTTCAAGTGAGTCTCTCGAATTCACTCTATTATTAGTTCAAACGTTTAGCAAAAACTCCTCTCTCGATTAAGTCTTAACCTCACAAGATAAACTAATTTAAGCACTTTGAAGATATGCAAGAATGCGTAGTGGATCGGTCTTTAGGAAAACCTTTTTCTATTTTCCTCCTAACTAGGTTTAATCAATGATTCAACTAGCCTCTTTCGATTACTTAGAAGAATCTATGAACTCAACCAACAATATAATGCAAAGATATCATAAGTTATGCCTCTCTCGATTACATGAACTAGTGAATATAGATGCAATAATTAAATCTTCCAAAACGATTCAAATATATAAAAATAGAGTTATAATCCATAAACAATCATCAATACACCAAATCCATCAAACCCCAAAAGGAACTACTCTATAGACATGGAGAAGTTTTTCACAAATATAACTAAAGTATAGAAAAATAAAAATTCAATCCAAACCCCAATCTTGAGTGAGGAAGGAATGATGAAATTCTTGTGCTTGTGTTCTTCCCAAGCCTCCCTAGCCTCCTTAGGTCAACAATGTGTCAAAAGTCCCGAAAATGGTATTTATTTTTGTGTATTTAAGCCATCCCCCAATAAACCCCAAACGAATTTACCCTTTTTTAGCGAAAATGGGAAGTTACTCTAATATTTTTGTGTTACCGTGCCGCCCCATGCGGCGCGCTTGTGGAAAATTCCAAAACGATTTGCAAATTCATTTCTGGATATAATTTGCACTGTCGCACCGCCCCATGCGGCGCGCCTGTGCATTTTTCTTAGATTAAGTTCATTTCTCCAATTTTTGACATCCGGACTTGGTACTCGACCCCCAAACGCGATTCCGGTTTGATCCCTTAAGCTTCTACTCAGACTTGAAAGCTCCAAATAGCTTAAATTTGCTCCGCAATATCTAAATAACTCAGAATCACTCCTATACGGCATAAAACACACAATAAATACAAAACACTACTAATTAAAGCTCAACACAAGTAAAGTGCAGTGAATTAGAGTGCAAAAAGCGACTAAAATACGGGATTATAGCCTACCATCAAGCAGCCTGCCAGACGATATAGTGCTGCAGCTTTTACAACTGTAGAGTTGACTGCACAACGACCAGGGAACTGATCCCTATTTGTTCCATCTGTTGTTCCCTTATTTGATTTCATTGATAATTGAACCAGACATCTGACTAGTTATTCTGAACGCAAGGAAATTAATTGTATCAGGTTCCTTATCTAGTTCTCTCATGAAGTTTGTCAAATCATTAGAACAAAAGACGCATAACTTGTCACACCTCTTTTCTCCTTTCAGAATTTTCTTTAGTTTTTTAAATCAATTACTCCGTATGGTAGCATGACCCTATCATTCAACCAACGAAGAGTACAAAAATATGCCGGGGGACCTATATTGTTACCTCGCACAATAAGAGACAATGACTACCCTTATTTACTAACTATTTACTGCCCTTATGCATTACTTACGAAAACAAATGTGCCCTGTGCAGTTTGGCATATACACCATTGCAGAATTTTCTCTAATAGTTTGAAAATTATTTTCTAGAACTGAGTGCCTGGAGCCAACTTACTTCCCCTTAATAATTTGAAAATCTGACTAACAGTTTTTCGAAGTAAGAGTTCCAATTTCCAAATATAGCTTTTTGTTTAAGAATATTATTATCCAATCTAAACTAAATTATATGAGATTTTTGTTGGAAAATGGCAATCCAAATACAAACTATTTTCAGAAATCTTAGTCATTTTCTTTATTAATAATTTTTGGAAAAATTAAGTTTGCTAGTTATCAATAATTGGCTACAACTAAGATTTTATGAAAAGAAATAAGTAGTATCTGATTTATATCACTTTATTGCTCTTGCTTTTCAGGTTGAATGCCTTAGTTTGACTTTAGGGGTCGTTTATTTGGGATTTTAAGAGATATAGTCTTCACGTAAAAATCAGCATCAGTTTATACAATTGGCCACATTAGAGGATTTTTTTTTTCTTCTTTCTCTTCATGTTGTGGAATGAGAACAGATTCAAAACTGTGAAATTAATGTTGGATATTCAACATCTTTTTAGGCTTCATGCTAAATCACACTAAAGTAATTTTTTTGTTTTTTTAACTTTTTTGAAGAATCATACCAAAACAACAATTAAAAGATTAAAAGAAATAACAAA
>AWOL01S0347039.1:0-11687 GCA_000715115.1 Nicotiana otophora | reverse complement strand
TCTACAATTTTATTAAAGAAATTTTTATTTCAAAAATACTAAAAATGGGTAATTAAGTTATTCTAATTATGATTGGCTTGCTTGACAGTGGTGTCCGGCGCTATCACGTCCTTAATGAATTTTTGGTCGTGACACTATTCAAGAAGTGTGATCAATTAATTTTTTGAGTAAGAAAAGATTGTTTTTATTTATATGTTATTAAACAAAAATAATAAGCAATAAGATTAAGTCAAGATCCAAGCTCCTAAAAAATTACATCTCAATATAACAATTGTAAGTAAGAATAATGTCATAATATTAAACATGTAACAAAAGGGAAAAAGTTTAAAAAATTAAATATAAAAATATAGAATGATAAGACCTATTTGAATTTGAGGTGAAAAAATATTTTTTGAATTATGATGAGAAAAGTCATATATACAATGGACAATACCACATATTTGAATCTTAATAGACAAAGTAAAAAATCAAAAATATCAAATACTGAAAAACTTCCAAGCAGAAGAGTAGATATTAAGTAAAATATGTGAATTTATCTTATAAGAAATTAAATTAAATATAAAACCCAAAATTTAAATAGTCGAAATTTTTTATTTACTTATTGCATATAGTATAAAAATAATAATTATTAAAAATATAGAACTTAATAGTAAAGAACACACTCATATTCATAATTTAGTACTGCATATTTGTTGATATTTATAATCTGAATTATTTTAAAAATAATATTAATAACTTTAGACTTTTGAAGATGAACAATAGAATAAAAGTTTAAAGAAAAATTTTAGGAGTAAGAAAAATATATATTTGTGTTATATTAATAGGCGAGCAATTGAAAAAAAAAATTAAGCAGAGTGACAAGCAAATAATAAAATGTAATGAAATAATACTATAAGTATAGTAAATTATGTAATAAAGAAAAAAAATGAATTGAAAAGCTATTCGTGACTATATGAATCTTTTTATAATTTCATAAGATTCTTTTATTGGTATGTTTCATTGGGTAACAAGAAGATAGTTAGAATTTAATTCAAGCAATATGATAGAATGTGCTCAAACAAATTAGATCCATAATTTACATTCTTTAATATTCTCCGCCTATTGCGCGGGTACTAATACTAATTTTCTTTAATTTCGTTATGAGTCCAACCAAGAATTAACTTTTCTTTAATTTGTTTTCTGCCCAATCTAATTTGGGATTGACGCGTCGTAATTAATTGATATTCTTCTATAGCCACAAAAATGAATGAGACCAACAAATACTGTCCCACTACGATTCTTTATTTAAAATCACAATATTCGCATACACACTTCACCTCATTCTTCCCAAACGAAAGACATTCTTATATAGATATTGGAATTGCCTAACCCTTCAAAGCAACTCTATTTTCTTTTTCCTTTTACATATCGTTCTTTTACTTTTATTTGGGCCGTCAAAGACTAAAACATGGGCATCGATAGTTTCTTATTCTTTGTCAACTGGGGATAGCAGAACATTCATATTGTCACCACAATTAACAAACTCGTAGTTCACAATAAGATGGCCGCGTTGATTCCCTCTTCCGTCTGTGTCGAGCTGCCGGAAAACATTAACGTCCAAGTCTAGTCCGCCATTGCTGCATTGATCCACGATTCTCACTGTGGTCTGAGCTCCTGTGCCTGTATTTGTCACCTGTACAATTTTGTGATGATATTATTATAGTGCAGTTATAGACTGTTTAGGAACAAATAAAATATTATACCTCATGCTTAGCTTTCAGTTGTTTAAAATAAATCTATTTGGCCATCAAGTTAAATTGAGACCACGATTATTCAAAATACATGAAGTTTACACAAAACAAGCCTTAGAGTTACTAATTAAAGGGTGATTTCGGATATAATTACGCTTCTTCATGACCAGTTTAGGTTGTAAAAGTCAATATCCATACTACAGACTTGGCCAATAATAATGGATATAAAAGTCAAAGATCTAAAAGAAGAGTCTAAGATCTACGTATGTACATCTCTCTATAAATCTCACGCACCTCACCACGTAGAACGTAAGTACGGATATTTTTCTTTTCAAATGTTGCCTTCTTATATATAGGATTCATTTATTTTATTTTTTTATACAAAATTTGGAACATTTAACTAGCTATAAATTTAGCGTTATTATTCTAAATTTTCAAAATAATTATCAATGAAATATTTTCAAATAATTAATTAGGGCTAGAGACATGAATTAAAAAAGAACTTTTAAACAAAATTCACTACTTAAAATTGCACAAAATTGAATAGTTAAAATAAAATTTTCTGTGTTAAATTTATACGAGTAACACTTTAATAGAAGTATCAAGGTACATTAAATTTTTGAAATCTAAGAACAAGAGATCGTCATTAAATAAGTTGAGAATTTGAAATTCAAAGGAGGAGAAGAGATGCTAAATTGCAGATTTTTGTAGTTCTATCGGATGATTATTTCATTACTGAATTTAAGGCAATTTCTTAGAGCGTAACTAGTGGATAGCCGAATCGCTACCACTGAATCAATGGAATTAAACGGTATGTTTATGTAACCTTAACTCAAATTAAAATTATGACTTAATATTCGTATATTATATGTTACTAGCTGATATGGTGATTGATTTAATATCTCACGAAACTACTTTATAAAAAACCAAATTAAACTAATATGATCATCAAAAGTAGATTAAATTTCCAAATCTTACCCTTAAGCATTTGCCACAAGAGTCTCGGCCACGAGGTCCAACAGGGCCACAGAATGCAGTCCAACCATACTTCCTCCGCCATGCCAAAGGCTTGTTACCATCCCAAGTTGAGCAGTACGCACTAACTGCATACAAATCCCACCCAACATTCTGCGGGTTATATATATGATATGTTGCCCTAACGTTTTGCGCACCACCACCACCGCCACCTCCACCGCCGCCTCCGCCGCCACTGCACTGGCTTTGGCAGCCTTGGCTAGGAGAACAGTATTCTGGTGTAGACCCACACCACCCAAATTGGCTGCAGCACAAGTTTCCACTGCATAAGGCTCCTCCCCTTTGCCTTCCGCACTGCTGTGCGTTGGCACCTGCGGCTATGAAATAGAGGATCAGAACAAGCAAAAGAGTACTTAGCTTTCCCATTTTCAAAGTGTTTGAACTGGTGTTGTCTGATCCATTTGTGGATTTTTATAGGGTTTTCTTTTTTATTTATCTGTTTAATTAGTATATATTTTTTTGGCTTGACATAAGTGTTGAAAAATTACATGAATAACTAAAAAACACCTTGAAAACTTGAGTTGGTAATTCGGGATATTAAATCATAGGAGTACTTAATTATTACTATGTTACTAAAATTTTACGAATTTAATATCTTCAAAGGATAAAAGTGTACCGTAAATATGTTTTATAAATTAAAATAGTTACATACTCATTAATTTAGAAGTATTTTCAACTTTTAAGTATTAGTGTGTTACGTCAGTGTCACTAATTTATGCCGCGGGGATAGAAGACGTATACAGCAGTAGGACTGATGGCGGCTTTTATAGTAGAGGCGGCTATTAGCAAATGATGGACCGGGTCGTCTCTTTTAATCTAGAAAAAGTCCTCCTTAATAAAAAGTTGGCCAAATACGTCACTTAAATTTGGCTTCAATTTCCATTTTAACACTTTAACTAATCTCATTACCTATTAAACACTTTAACCCAAATCAAAGTATGCTTATAAACACAAAAAACTTAGTCCCAAAAAATAAAACAAATGTGTGAAGCTCAAACGCGCTTATGTGGAAATATAATCTATGAAAAGATGCCAGATCATTAAAACAAGCCACACCAATAAAAAAAAGCCATGCTGTTATTTTTTTTGTTGTAAAAAAGCCGCTAGACCTTACTCGTCGCTGTTCATCTTCTCCACTCCCATCGTTGGTCATCCTCTTTCCCCCTCCCCCATTCTTCTTCTCCTTTCGTTCATAGACCCTTCGCTCGTCGGGATCAAATCTAAAACTGATAGTCGGGCAAATCATTTTTATTTTTGAATTTTTTTGCTATAACAACAAAAAATTTCAGATCTGGGTTGAAAGAAGATGGCAAGCTGAAGAAGATGGTGAGCGGAATCTGGAAAAGTTGAAAAATAATAGATAGAATTTAGAGAAAATCAGTCATTGACGTATTTATTTTGCCCAAATTTGTTGTTGGAAAAAAAATATTCTTCTGTCCTTTTGTCACAATTCTGAAGCTGCAAAATAGAGCAATAATGGAGATGCATACTTACATAGGTGACAATGGTGGAGATAAGGTGGTTATGGGTGGCTTTAGAAAAAAAGTCAATTTTAGTTTAAACAGAAAAGATAAGAAAAACATGATTTCTAAACCATCAAAATTCACGCGCCTAAGAGGGGTTGAAATACGGCTCTTTTGCCAAGTCAGCTTTTGTATTCAATAGGCATACTTTGATTTGGATTAAAGTGTTCAATTGATAATGGGCTTAGTTAAAGTGTTAAAATGGAAAGTGAAACCAAGTTTAAGTGTTTGGCCTAAAAAGAAATTAATACTAAATTACCTTCGATTTAGGTGCACGTACTTTGATTCTCCACCATGTTTTAATTTTAGATATTCGAGTATTCGACCCATAAATTAATGCCAACATATAATATACTCCATCATGTACCGCTGAAGTCTCGCAGCTAGGGAGGATGCAACATAGACACAATAGATTTAGATGATTTCATTATTTCACATATGTATATAATATCCCCGCTAGTGTTTCCAAAATGCACAAGTTTCTATTTATAAATAATTTAGTACTCCCTCCGATCCACAATAAGTGACTATTTTGTGTTTGCACATCCCTTAATAAAATACGAATTCCTAGAAAATAAATAAGCATTTTGACTAAATTACCCTTTATTAAATTTTGCATATTGTTAACTTGACACATTAGACAATGTGGGTTGCTCTGATGGTAAGCACCCTCCACTTCCAACCAAGAGGTTGTGAGTTCGAGTCACCCCAAGAGCAAGGTGAGGAGTTCTTGGAGGGAAGGATGCCGAGGGTCTATTGGAAACAGCCTCTCTACCCCAGGGTAGGGGTAAGGTCTGCGTACACACTACCCTCCCCAGACCCCACTAGTGGGATTATACTGGGTTGTTGTTGTTGTTGTTGTTAACTTGACACATTGAAATATGTAAATAGGGGCAAATTTGAAAAAATATATTCATTCTTGATTATCTAAAAAAGACACTTATTTTATACTAAAATAGAAAGGCTAAAAAATCACTTATTATGAACCGGGAAAGTATACACTAACGTTTGACCAAAAGAAATCCGATGCTGCCTTCAAATTTTCGTTTAAATTAAATTGATCGTTTGGATAAGTTTGCGCAAATAAGTGTAAGCATTTAGGTTTCTTGATTATGACATACTTCATAAATTTTAGACCCTTGAACCGCAGCTTCTTCGAATATGCTTTTTTTTGGGGAGTGGAAGTGGAAATCGATTTTATGCACATCATAAAGGTTTTAAATTAAATGATTATATATTTCATAGCGAACCAGTGACATATGACACAAGAAATTGATAAATAGAACACACTTTTATACCCAATTTTAAACCGATTAAAGGAGGGTACAACATATAGGTGATTTCGGGTTTGATCGGAGTCGTCACCTAATTATTTCTAAGTTGAATTAGGATACCTAAATTGATTAAAGTGGATAAAAGTATAACTTTGTTAATGGTTTATTTATCCTAAAGATTCTAGGTAAGGGTTCAATTAATCTAAAGGAAAGGTTTCTAAAAGCACTCTTTAAAATCCATAATAAATGGTTAACCGGCCGGACTTAAGATTATTAACTAAGCAAAATGTTAATTTACGAAAGATTAAGTATTAAAGTCATAAAACTCAAGTATTTGAAGTCTAAGTGAAAACATGTAGTTTGATAGATTAGACAATTATTAAACAGATTAAGACCAAGTAAAAAGGCTAAGATGGGCAAATAAATGATTACTTATTTGAACCTAAAATAGAGTTTAAAACTTATCCTAGAAGCTATTAGAGTAAAAGACTACGGGCTGTTTCGGAAAAAGATTATCGCAAAGTAAACAATGTCAAGGGTCACTTTCAAAAGTTATTTTAACATGTCAGGCTAAAATGAAATAGATTCCACCAGAATAAGCTTTCAACATATTACCTTTAAAAGCTTTCTGATGAATAAAAAAGAAGATTAATTTAAGTACCTAAAAGTTAGTTTTTGTTTTTGAACTAAGGGTCAAGATCCCAAATAAAGCTTGTCATAGCGATTCTTGGTTGAACAAAATCATTATACAACTAAAGAGAACGTTAGTCACATGGGCAAGACATAAATGAAAAGAAACGTTAGTCACATAAAATAACAGAAATGAAATAGCGAAGAGCCATGTAAGCTCCCCAGAAGATTTTTATCTCCTGTATTTTTGTTGTTGTCTGGACAAGGTAAAGTTGGAAAAGGGACTTAGGGATGTGCAATCTCCATGTGGGGTTACGGCATCGTTGAGTCTCAAAGTGAAACTCTTCGGCTCCGATGTTCATGCACAAATACAGAGAAGAAAATAAATGAGAAGCAGGTACATACGAAACTAGCAAGGATAACTACTTAAAGGAAACCGAGGAGATCAATTTCAAAATGCGAAAAGATTTTAGCTAGCCAAGTAAGTATCAAATAGTGGCATTGTGACGATCCAAAATTCACAAATCGTGATGGCACCTAATCCGACCCATTAGGTCAACCAATTAATAGTTAACACAATTCTAATAAATTAAATGTGATCAACAATTGATATATCTGGATTCCAAACAATAACCCAAGGACTGGTAGTACAAGACATGAACTACTAAGACTAGATTATTGCAAAAACGGATGTGAAATAAATACAACTTTTGTTTGAAATGTACATAAACAGAATTCAACTCTAGAAATATACAGGGACAAGTGGTAGCCACATCCGGAAGACACGAACATCTTCAGAGTCAGCGCCGTCATCCACTGCATCTCCGCTCCAAAAATCTGTACGCGGGTGCAGAAGTGTAGTATGAGTACAACCGACCTTATGTACTCAGTAAGTATCTTGACTAACCTCGGTGAAGTAGTGATGAGACTTTTTAATTAAAAGATACTCATTGATATAACCTGAACAGTAAACTAGCAATATAACGATACTACAATATAACAGAAAAGAGTACACAAAACGAATATGTGAAGCTAGAAGAGATCACAATTTAGCATTTCCCAATATCTCGACCAATCCTTTCCTTAAAGCGATAACTAATAAACCACGATAGTAACTCCATAACTTTCATAGTGTGAGAAATGTACTCAAGATATCAAGTCAATGATACGACAACACCCTTCGTGCATTTATCTCATCCTCACCGAATATACGTATAACAGTACTAACCAGGTGAAAGAAATGCCAATAACAGTAATGACAAAGTAAAAAATACACATGTAACAATAACGAACAAGAAAGTACATATGGTCAACGGTAGCAGACTAGGTAGGAGGCATAGAAATAATGACAGCAATTAGAAAAGAAGAATATAATTTTTACTAACTAGCATGGTAGAAGGCCTAGGTGTAGATATAACAAACAAGAGGGAAAGTGTAATATTTATGAGCTAACACCTAGAAGGCATGAATAACTAACATGATAGAAAGCTTATATGAAAGTGCAACAAATGAGGAACGGCATGGATGTAGATATAACAACAAAAAGGGAAATATGATATTTGCAAGTTACACAAACAGAAGGCATAGGCAACAATAACAATTGAGATAGAGAACAAAAACAGAACAACAACGACAAGTCACATAGAAAACTTAGGTACAACATCAACAGCTCAAGGTAAAGGCATGAACGTATAAGCCATGAAAAGATATCACAATATAATGCATGTCCCGAGTCCTCGTCTACATGGAAACACCCTTCGTGCCATGAACCCATGATAATATAAATAAAATGGTACGACATCACCCTTCGTACTTTTACAGTCATCCTCACATGTTAATGTAAATAAGAACACGGTAATATGAATGAAATGGTACGGCATCACCCTTTGTGCTTTTACTTTCACCCTCACATGATAACATAAATAAAATGGTACGGCATCACCCTTCGTGTTTTACACTCTTCCTCACATGATAATGTACATACAATGGCACGACATCACCCTTCGTGCTTTACGCTCTTCCTCATCAAGCATATGTATACCAATGACAAGTAAGGTAGGAAGCATAATAACATCAAGGAGAGCGTTTAAGCGAATATTCCAAATGAACATCGATCACAGCTTTCCAGCCAATAACAATTAAACAAACCTCAAGTACTTTATTATTCAAGTATTTTGATAAGTCTAAAAATGATCTTTAACTCAAGTATAGAATCCAATATCTTGAGAATACCGGTCGTAGCAATGTATTAATGATTAAACATAATGATGGCTGAATGTAACACATCAATGGTTTCACAAAAATCTGTCAAATTTTAATCAAGTTATAATGAGCTATATCTTGGTTCCTAGCATTAAATTTCATATTCTTTGTAATCTAGAAGTCAAGTAGGGCACGAAATGAGAAGGTCAGAAAATTCGACAAGGCACAATTATCATATAATATACCCCCGAGTTAGGCAAGACACTTACCTCAATTCGGCCAAATCAATACTCAAATTAGCTTTTTCTTTACAAATTCACCTCTGCTCGACTCAATCTAACCAAAGACGACTTAAATACATCAAACAATGCAAGATAAAACAATTCCAATTAACAAAGTTATGATCTTTATACAATTTTTAAAATGTCAACAAAAGTCAACCCCATGACCGCCGGGTCCAAACCCGAGTCCAAGGCTAGGTCTTGACTACTTATAGCCCCACGAGTCCATATAAGTATTTTATTTTCAAATCCGAGTCTAATTCGACTCTCAAATCTCAAATTTTTATTTTTTCAAAACTTTGACAAAATCTCCAAGTTTTTCCCTTAGGTTCTTATGAATTTGATGTTAAATCTAATATATAATCACGAAATATAATTTAAAGTTGATTAAAATTACATACCGGATAGTTTGGTAGGAAAATCCTTCCATAAAATCGCCTCCCATCGAGGCTAGGGTTCAAAATACATCAAAATGAAGCTAAGTATCGAAATTACTCAGCTAAGGCGGCTGCCATCGCAAAGGCGACAGAAATCTTCGCAAAAGCGAACAGCCCACACTCGCAAATGCGAGGAATGTCTTCACAAATGAGAACTTTTCCCCAGCAGCCCAGTTTCGTAAATACGAGGGCTACTTGTGACAAAAACGTCGCAAATGCGATGGAACTAGTATGAGCACTCAAAAATTATATACAATCATTCTGAAACCAATCCGAAACTCACCCCAGCCCCCGAGGCTCCAAACCAAATACCCACACCAGTCCAAAAATATAACATGGACTTGCTTGCACAATCACAACATCAAAATAACCTCTAGAATCACGAATCGAACGCCAAAACACATGAAAATCTCCATGAACTTAGAGAACCTCTATAATCGCAACCACTCATCCGAACCATATCAAATCAACTCCAAATTATGCCAAATTTTGCATGTAAGTTCCATATGACGAATGGACCTATTCCAAGTTCCGAAATTAAAATCCGAACTCGATAGCCTTAAAGTCAAACCATGGTCAAACATAAAAAAATTCCAAATATTTAAATTGCTAACATCCGCCAAATGATGTTGAAACCCCTTTAGAAATATCCAAATGCAAATCCGGGCATACGCCCAAGTCCAAAAAATTATTCGGAACTATCAGAACCATCAAAGCTCCGATCCGGTGTCAAATACTCAAAGGTCAAATCTTGGTCAATTCTTTCAACTTCGAGCTTCTCAAATGAGAGTCACTCCTTAAAATCATTTCGGAACCACTCAAAACCCCGAGCCGATGATGTACGCAAGTCATAATACACTACGTGAAACTACTCATGACCTCAAACTGCCAAACCGGACGCAATTTCTCAAAACGACCAGTTGGGTCGTTATATCCTCCCCCACTTAAACATATGTTCGTCCTCAAACGTGACAGGAGTCATTCCAAAGCTATCAAATCACCACATGAGCTCACCATATATATACCCGGGGGTGATTTCCCCATCACTCAAACCTTTGTAAGTCTGACAACATAACATAACTGAAGATCCTTAATTCAACCTTAGCTCATAAGCCTTAGAACCCAAATTTACAACATCTGGAATTACTTACAAGGCCTGAACCTCGCATCTACACACTGTATAAGTCTGAACAAGTTGTATTAAGTCATAACCATAACCCAAGATGTAATCACATGATATACCCCATCACTCAGATACTCGCAACAGTAACTGTTGACCACCACGGCTACCCAAAAATAGATTTGGTACCGGTAGTAAACCTCATATCAATTAAAACCTTATTCAAAACCTTCATACACTATTGATGATGAAAAGAAGCACGTAGAATCTCTTAACCACTCATCTGATCAATAAGCCAAGAAGCTCACTTGTCCGACCAGGGCCATTGCCCAAATCCTTAGCAGAAATACAATATCATTCTTCCAAACATTCCTTATCCCAATACGATAGTGCAAATCTCAGGTCTAGAGACCTCATCCCAGCCAATACAAGTAGCCCAACCTACAAGTCTCTCCAAAACCATATGGAGCCCCCACACAATGTGGTTTCGTACACCAAATGAGTAATAATTCAAATATGCAACAAAAATAGAAGGAAAGCAAGGTACGAGGAATATCTAACAAGTACAACAGATATAACAGCAAAAGTACATTTTCATTAACTCATCCCACAGAGGGAAAACAAAATACCAAATAAAACACAAGGAAAGGGTATCCCACATAACATCCGCTACGGCGTGCAGCCATATCCCAAATATATCAACCCACATAGGGATACCCATCGAGCCAAAGTGCTCGGGCTCACTGATCACATGTGTGTCAATATCAAGCACGATAGAGTGCACGAATATAACTGTGGGAAGATGATTAGTCATAAATAATACTGAGAAAGACAAGCACAACTATGGTGCAATAAGCAAGTCAATATCATGAGGGTCATCTCGCCCATAACGTCACAAGGCCTAAATAGAATTACAATATGCGTGCGGAAAATCATGTACCCTCACAACCTGTCATAGCATAAGAGAGAAACACATAACATAGACCAAGAAGCGAATAACATTCATTCTGCCCGATGATATACCTGTGGCAACAACTGTGCAAGAGAAGGCAAACCCGATCCAATACAGAATACACATTGTCATTAGGCTCACAAATAATCCCCAAATCAAATTCCGATCATTCCCAAAACGGGTAATTAACCTTCCAAAATCCATAGCAACATTTCCATAACACCTACCATCAATCATACAATCCCTAACATTTCTTCACAATTTGCAATCAAGGAATAGTCTACCAATGACAACATCCAGCCTATGAACCTTATGAATACTAGAATCTTCATATCCGATCTCAACATCGCTACTCAAACGGCCGATACGTCACTCAGACTCCATCATTTTACAGAAAATACCCACAAGTCAAAACACAATGCATTTGCCAATGTGCACTGTCACCTCCGGTAATATCAAATAGTGCCCACATCCTCTTAAACATCTGGAATCGTCCGTGACAT